>CM076849.1:85278200-85569426 GCA_039519185.1 Astragalus membranaceus
GGCCTGAAAATTCATCTTCCCACTCGAAATCACGCTCTGAGTTCGATTTTGGCCTCAATTTAATCGATTGGTGCTTCGTTCAGCCAGTTTCAGACACGACCCTAAAACCCAACCGAACGGTTTTGCACCTATTCCGACCACCACAGACTCCGGTTGGAAAATCAGACATCATATTTGGATTCTACTCGTCGAGACCTTCAGGAAACACTAGTCCTTTGTTAGTTTCGGTGAAGTTGACATCGGACCTGTTCGTACCGTTAATTGCTCGTTTCCCGAGGAACCCGTAGACTTCCGGTGCTAAGTTCGTTACCGTGGACGATTCGGCTCTGTGCTCGCTATCAATATTAATATTAAATTACCCAGGTTAGGGGGCTCTTCTTTATACCTATAATAGTTCTTAAGATAGGTACTATGTATAGGGTAGGTTGTTTGATGTTTGAATTGTTGAATGTTGTGTTAATGTCAAGTTGTTGTATTGAGTCATTGTGGTGAAGTATATTGATTGATGTGAAAATGAGTCTGATAGGAATTGTGCATATAAATTGTTTGATTAATTACCTCAATGAAAGGAATATGGATATATGTTGGTTGTGATGAACTTGATAAAATATCAATTGAAGTGGTGTTGAAGTGGTGTGGATTAATTGTTGAAAACGTTGGATAAATTATGTTGTTGAATTGTGAAAGAAGGTGTGTGTTGTTTCAGAGACGTCCTGAATTGTTTCAGAGACGTCATGAATTGTTTCAGAGACGTCCCGAATTTCTTTCGAAAAACTGTTTTTGACATAACTTTTGACTAGGGAGTCCGATTGAGACGTCCCGAGATGTTTTGGAAAGCTTATTCAGAGGGCCACCTGAATATTCTAGTTTTGGGCAATAAACATTATTTTTTGGAAAAATTATTTAATTGTGGGCCAGGTCTTTAAATACTACTATTTTGGAAAACTTATCGTTCTTGGGGACTTTTGGAAAAAGGCGTCGTTTTGAAAAAGGGTACTACCCCGCTGAATTTGGGTGTTGGCTGTTGTTGGATGGGCGCCAATTGGGCAGCCCCTGTGCGCCCATATATGTTATGTGACAGTTTGGTCCTTAAAGCGTCAACTTAGTCTTTGCGTGTGTCGGTTGGTCCAATATTTGCGGGGTGGTGTAATTGTTGAGTAAAATTACTAACCTAAGGATACAAACTGAGTTGAAATAAATTGGAGACGTGAGAGCGGTGTGGGACTTCGGTCTAAAGCGGTGTGATGCCCTTAAGGCTTACATGTTGATGATGTTTGGGACTTCGGTCCAAAGCGGTGTGATGCCCTAAAGCTTATATGTTGATGATGTTGAGTTAAGAAATAAAAAGCGGTGAATTTAATAATTATTATGGTTTATGTGTGGTGTTGTGGTGCATAGTCATAGTGTCACATGACTCATATTGCATAAAGCGGTGTGTAGGCTTCGGCCAAAGCGGTGTGGTGGCTTCGGCCAAAGCGGTGACTGCCCTCCAGGCTAATGGCGGTGATGATGGATCCACATGCATGTTGCATTACATGCATTAGTCAAGCATTTGATGAGTGTATGGATGAATTATGAATATGATGATTGTTGTTGATAATGTGATGAGTTGTTATGAATTAGTGTTGCTTGCTGCCCTTCCTTAATATAATGCTTACCTTAATTATTATTATTTGTGTAAAGAGACTCACCCTACTGCTTTATGTTGCTTCTTATGTCGGCAACTTGCAGGTAATCGAGAGTGAGGGCATTCTTATGCCTCTTTTCTAATAGTGTGTCAGCTCTGATATGTAGCACCAGGGGGAGGGCGTAGTAGTACTGTTATTGTCATTTTGATGTATTGGACTGTTATGTTGATGTTCTGATACCATTCCGCTGTGTTGATGATATTTCATTATGTGCTGTAAACTAAAACAGGTGTTTGTGGGTCCGTCCCTAAACTATCGTGCTATATATCGTGCTATTGTTTGTTGACCTATGTCACTCGATTATAAGTTGGTTGTTTTTATAAGCGTTGAAGTGTGACACTCTCTTTCAATGATTTTTTTTTTAAACTCTGGTATTATATACATTAAATAATAGTTATTTAGAAAGGGGGTGTTACAGAGGCGGATGTTGAGAAGTTTGATTTGGATCAAGTTGTAGTCAACGGCCAGATTGTTGATCCGGTGGAAGTGGGAAACCGAAATTCATCTTCTGTAGCTGTACCGGATGCTCAACAGAATCCTCAACAAGAGCCTTTGGATTTAACTAGTCTTGACCAATTTCTGAATGAAGATGATGAGCTGGATGCGTAAGCCGATGGCGTTACCGAGCGTGTTGTTGACTCGGAGGCAACTCTTTGACTTGGCTTTGTAATGCGGCTTTTACTTTGAACAATGACAAGTTTGTAATATTTCTCTTTTTCTAAAAATTGACAATGTTACCTTCAGTTTCTTTGATCGGTGATGTTTACCTTTTATCCTCGTATTTTCTTTGTGTGTTATAACGTTTAGGCTTTGATGTTGCCTCTTCGCGCTTCGGCTTGCTTTGCTGATCTGATGTTTATTATTTGTATGAATGGCCTTTTTTGGTGTCCAAGGGCTGTAAGTCAGCTTTCGCACGGTCTACACCTGACGGGTCTTGTGTTAAAATGGCCTTCGTTGTGCCAAGCTCATTGGCTTGTTCGGGCGAGCACGTTGGCTTCGTTCGGCGAGCGTGTAAGTTTTGCCTACACGATGGAAGCTCCCTTCCAATCTAAAAGAGGCGAACTTCTTCGAAACCGAACGGGTGTGCCCAAGGGTGGTGCGTGGGCTCGTCAGCTCTGCTCTAACCTGTCAGTACTTTGAGTCTTTGTTGCTCAATAACAACATCGAGACGTTGCTCAGTCCTTGCCTGTCGGGACTTTTTTGCTATGGAACATTCTTTTTATTAGATAATCGGTTCTCTTTATTCAATAATGACTGTGGAGTACATTTGGGGCTTATATATTTCCGCATACAAATGGTACATTAATTGAAAGATGGAGATGATGCTGAGAACCGATGATTGCTTCTTCAACTGTAGTAGAACCGAAGGTTGGCTGCATTCCAGGATCGGGGCACATCCCCCCCGTCCAGTTTCTCAAGCTTGAAAGCTCCTGGTCCGACTATGTCTCTGATTCTCAACGGACCTTCCCAATTGGTGGGCAGCTTCCCTGTGGCTCCAACTCGACTTGACTGTCGCAGGACTAAGTCACCGGCTTTAATGTTTTTGGGCGTGACTTTGGAGTCATATCTCTTGGCTGCTCGCTGCTTAGCCGCTTTTTCTTTGACTTTGGCAATTTCTCTGACTTCATCCAGGAGGTCTAGATTGGCTCTTAGTGCACTTTCATCAGGAACTTTCTCAATCAACATTCTCCTTGGGCTAGGTTCCAGCACCTCGATAGGTATCAGAGCATCACTCCCATAGGTCAGTCGAAAGGGAGTTTCCCTCGCGGTAGACTGAGGGGTGGTGTGGTAGGACCACAAGACAAGAAGTAGCTCTTCTGCCCAGTTTCCTTTGGCTTCATTTAACCTTTTTTTGAGACCGTTCAGAATGACTTTGTTAGCAGCCTCTGCCGGCCCATTGGTCTGGGGGTGCTCGACCGAGGTGAATGCCTAGTATATATTCCAGGTGTTGCAGAGATCGGCCACTACCTGGGAGGTGAACTGCGAGCCATTGTCGGTGACTATTGTGGCTGGAATTCCAAACCGACGTATCAACTTCTTCCAGTAGAACTTCTTCACTCGTTGGGTAGTGATGGTTGCAATTGGCTCTGCCTCTATCCACTTTGTGAAATAGTCAACCGCTACCAACAGATATTTAACCTCCTTTGGAGCAGGAGGGAATGGGCCGAGGACATCCACGCCCCAAATAGAGAAGGGCCAAGTGGAAACGATCGATCGTAAGTTGGTAGGAGGTGTTTTGGGAACAGCTGCGTGGCGTTCACATCTATCACATTTTCTGACATACTCCACCGAGTCTTTCTTTAGTCGACCAGTAATAACCGGCCTTCAGAATTTTTGTTGCCAGGACCTGTCCTCCCACATGACTGCTACATATTCCTTCATGCACTTTCTTCCTGATTTCTTTCGCCTTTGCATCCGAGACAAACTTGAGGAGCGGGGTAGAGAACCCTCTTTTGTAGAGTTCGGCTTCTATGAGTGTGTACTTGCTTGCGATCTTGGCCAACTTTTTAAGGTCTTCTTCTTGCAATTGTAAGTGCTCTCCCAGTAGGTAAGCAATAATATTGGTCATCTAGCTCTGAGGCTCGATCTCTGTCGAGGGAATCTGAATTTTATTTACGCTGGGTCAAAAAGTGTTTTCTGGATCACCGAGTGGTTATTTTCAGGTTTCTTGGTACTGGCTAATATGGCTAGGATGTCTGCCCTGCCATTTTGTTCTCTGGGGACATGTGTTAGCTCAAAAGAACTGAATTTGGATTTGAGTTCTTGTACCTTATCAAAATATTTTCTGAGGAGCTCATATTTTATGAGCAGAGTCGCTTCGGGCCTTCAGGTCTTTTACTCCTTGATCTGCAGCTAGTGACATGTCGGCGATGAGTGCTTCGTATTCTTTTTGATTGTTATTGGCTTTGAAGTTGAACCGGAGCTTTGATCGGCCCCCTTGGTTCGTACTTGATATCGAATTTGGACAACGCCACCGACCAATAAACCATCCTCCCTGCTAGATCTGGTTTGGAGAGTACCTGGCGTACTAGGAGATCTGTTTTGATTACTATCGGGTGACTCTGGAAATAGTGTTTGAGTTTCCTTGCTGCCAAGATAACAGTGTATGCTGCTTTCTCAATTTTTTGATATCTCTGCTTTGGGCCCCTCCACATTCGGCTGATGTAGTAGAAAAGGCGCTGCTCCCTTCCCTGCTCTTGAACCACGACTGTGCTGCATGCATCTCTTGAAACCGCCAGATATAGGAGTAAGGGAACTCCTTGCTTCGGAGATGAGAGGATCGGTGGCGCTACAAGGTACTCTTTGAGTGTATGGAGAGCCTTTTCACATTCTTCCGACCACTGGAAAGTGGAATTTTTCTTGAGTAGCTGGAACATGGGCTCGATCTTGTCTGCTGACCGGCCAAAGAAGCGGGAGAGTGTTGCTATTTGACTGGTTAGGATCTGCACCTCCTCGACCTTGGTGGGATTTCTTGTTTCAATGATAGCCCTGCACTGTGAGGGGTTGGCTTCAATACCCCTGTGAGTTAGGACATAACCTAGGAATTCACCTGCCTGGACTCGGAATGAACACTTGTCTGGATTGAGCCTGAGATCATGCTTCTCCAAGAGCCGAAATATTTTGGTCAAATTGTCAATGTGAGCTGGATCAGTGCTGGATTTCACGAACATGTCATCAACATATACTTCTATAGTTTTGCCGATCTCTCCTTCAAGGATTCTGTCCATCAGACGCTGGTATGTTGCTCCCGGGTTCTTTAAATCGAAGGGCATCACCTGGTAACAGTAGTTTGATCGGGCTGTCATGAATGCCGTTTTTTCTTCGTCAAGGTGGCTCATTCTGATCTGGTTATAGCCTAAGTATGCATCCATGAAACTGAGTAGCTTGTAACCGGAGGTGCCATCGACGAGCCCATCAATGCTCGGTAGTGGGTAGGAATCTCTCGGGCAGGCCTTGTTGAGATCGGTGTAATCCATGCACATTCTCCACTTGCCATTGGATTTCTTCACCATCACTGGATTTGCCAACTAGGTTGGATACTTCACTTCTCTGATGAACTCGGCCGCCATCAGCTTGTCTGTTTCCTCCTTGATTGCTTTCGTCTTTTCATATCCCTGCTTTCTCTTTTTCTGTGACACAGGCTGGGCAGAAGGGTTTAGAGATAACTGATGACAGACAAAATTCGCATCAATACCTGGCATGTCCTGGGGGGACCATGCAAATATGTGGACATTGTCTAACAAGAGTTTGATGAGCTGATCCTCGATCTCTACTGGTAGTCTGGTTCCAACTTTTGTTCTCTGTTGCTGCGCTGGGCCGATGATTACTTCCTTGAAATCGTCTGCTGGCCTTGGTCTCTTTTCCTCTTTAGCCGCATTATACATTCTTGGATCCAGCTCAAGAAAACTACAATCAGAACCTTTTACCTCGGGTTTCTGAACTGTCTTCACTTTAATGCTAGTAGCAACATTGGTACAACTCCCACCATCAATAATAAGGGAACATACCTTGTCTTGTATGAGGCACCTTGTTTGAAATATGTTCTCCCTTTGAGTCGCATCTTCCTCCTTTACTAAATTTCCCAACAACCTCCTCATCATGAGTAGTTCACCACAGGAATTTCTTCACTCGTTTTTCTGAAATTGCATGAACAGAGAGGTCCAACTCGAACCTTGCTTTGATACCAAATGATGGCCGCCTTGTGTGAAATTTGGCCAATTCTTTGGTTTTCAATTTAGACTCTGGTTGTAACTTATATTTTGTATTTTTTTGGTTAAAGAAGAATGAAAAATGGGAAAAGAAAAAATAGGAAATTTTGTGGGTTTAGGGAAATGGAAAACATGCTCAACAATAGATAGTATTTTTTTGTGATTTTTGTGAAGAAAATGGAATGGAGGTAAGGGGTGCCACCTTGGTCTAATCCACGACAAGGATAAGCCTATGACGGTGAGGATCGCCACAAGAAACGTGGTTTCTTGATAAGATCGGATAATGGTTCAATCTAGAACCAAAGAGCAAAAACTCTCAATTTCACACAAAGTGAATTTTTATTACTAAATTCTTGTTAATGGTAGGAGGCACATTTGCTGAATACAAAATAAAGAAGAAACCCTTAACATTCTCTAACTTCAGCCAATTAATCTAACATTATTGCCTAGACTGAATTAAAATGAAATAATGCAAGAAATGGTTACAAAGACAAAACAATGAATGATAGGTGGTTTCAAATGCTGAATTGAATAACTTTGCTTGAATTTGTAACTCCTTCATTTAGATGTATTGTCTCCTTTTAATGCTTTGTCTCTTATTTATGACTTGGTGTTTAGAAAACCAAACGACTCCATTTCATCACCAAGCATCCAAGGCCGATTATTCATCACTAAATAAGTAATATTGCACCCATTTCAACCCCAATTTTCGTGCTCCTCATTGTATGCTTCAACCCACACTTTAAATTAACAAAAAAACACACCACAAAATAGCAAAGACCAAGCTAGCAGCCCAAACTACAAGCAGCCCATGCTGCACTTAAAAGAACACTCAACCAAATAAAATAAACTTGAGTGTTGGGCTTAATTAAATCAAAGTTCTGCCCACACATTTTATTACAACTTAAAATAAAACTAGAGCACTTAAAATTGGACAGCAATCCCATGGTAGGTTGTCATCAATAACCTTATTAGAGGGTGTTCGGCATACCTTATTATCACGCGTCCAAATTTCGAGCTGTTTGGGTGTCGTAGTTGACAGCGGACTTGGCTCGGTGAGTGCAGCTGCAGCGTCGAGCTCATCAAGGAGAGAGTTGATGCGTTCTTGCCATCTTTGAAACTTTTGACCGTTGGCGTTGTTGACAGGAGCAGTGGTGTCTCCGTTGTTGTTGGTCTCAATAGACATGATGATAAATCCTTAAGATTGTTGTAAATAAGACCTGAAACAGCAACAGCAAATAACTTGCAAAACAATAAATGTTATAGAAAACAACCGGAGGGGTCGTGAGACGCGTCCTTAAAGATTTATCCGCCTCAAAAGCGCAAATCTCCCGAGGATACAACCGGTTTCGTCCCAAATCACAGTAGCAATCAAGGTATCTGAACTGGCAAGAATGGAAGTATGAAATTTCAGGAGATGAACCTAGGAAAAGAGAGATAGAAAGAAAAAAATAGTTCTTATTTTTCTTTCTTGGTTTTATGCGTATGTGTATTCTCTATCTAAAAATGCTCTCTCTGTTTTCAAGTTAGTCAAAATAGGAGCCTATAACAACTCCCTAAAAAAGTGTAACTGGAGAGTGATGAGCAAGCAATGAACCTAGACACTTTTAACTGAATGAATGTAAACTAGTTTTGAGCTGAGAGATAATATTTTACTTATTCCAAAGGAGAAATAATAGGAAAACTTTGGAAATAAGAAATAAATTAAACTCTAAACATTGATCAAGTCAAAACTCTCCCAGTAAAAGTAAAATAATATAATAAAATTGTTTTCAGTAAAATTATTATTTCACTAAAATTCACTTAAAAACTTTTGAAATATCACAAAATTTACAACATCGGATTTTTTAAATATCTTTTTTTTTCCCGATAGGCAATGTTGCATTAATAGGAGCACTAGGGGTGCTCAAAAACACAAATAGAAGGATGAGATCACAGGTTGTTTATACATGAAAGTGCATTATTCCACCATAGCGATGGAATACAACAAGAATTCCTTCCCACCCCGTAAATGAACCAGCTCCAAGATAAGAACTTCACCTGGGCCACTATCGAGTCTACATTTGGCTCTACCCCTCTAAAACAAACACTGTTACGAGATAGCCAAAGACACCAACAAGTTGTCAACCAAATAAGATGCTTGATCCTCTTCGCTTTCTTACCAGTACAAAAGTCGCCATAGCGTAGTCGAATTTCTGCAGAGTCGAAACTGCCCACTGCTGTCCACGGCTGAAGGATTTTAGCGGATCAATAAACCAACACCATCGGTCAGCAACTCCACGGGCCATATGAAGATCACGCAGAATCGTCAACAGCTCATCAACTTCATCACTGAATGCGGATCCAGCACCTGCGAAAAAAGAAAAATTCCACTGCCAATGATCATCACGTCAAACTCCTAGATCCGCCAGCCTCACATTTTTATTATTACAATTGTTGAAAATGTTGCCAAACTCAATCTTCAACGGACGTTGCCCAAGCCAATGATGATGCCAAAAATCCACTCTGCTACCATCCCCCAACCTCCTTCTTACATTTGATTCGAACCAACCCACCGAGAACCTCTCCTCCCCCACACACCTACGATCGCGCCACCACAAAGAATCTTCCCTTCTATGCACCGATGTTGAACTATTGAAAAAAATAGACCCAGGCCAAATCACCATATCTATACGAAAGATTACCCCTCCAAGGCGCACCCTCATCCGACATCAACCTCCACTTCCATTTGGCCAAGAGAGCAATATTAAACATTTCAATATCCTTCACACCTAACCCTCCCTCCTCCTTAGATCTACAAATCTTCTCCCAAGCCACCCAGTACATGCCCCTCGAATCCTCCTTGATCCCCCACAAGAAATCTCTTTGAAGCTTAATAAGAGTCTTTATCACCACCTTCGGCGCTTTATAAAAACACAAATAATAGAGGGGTATGCTATTTAAAACAGAGTTTATAAGAGTTACCCGACCGCCAATAGACAAGAAACGCCCTTGCCACAAAGCCAATCTACTCTGAATCTTATCAATAACCGGCTTCCAAGTTGAACTCCGTCTTGGATTTGCGCCCACGGGAATTCCCAAAAATTTGAATGGAATAGACTCCGTTCGACAATGAAGAAAAGTTGAAGCTGATTCTAAGAAATCCTCCAACACATTGAAACCAATAAGTTTACTTTTATGAAAGTTAACCTTCAACCCCGACACCATTTCAAAGCTTCTAAGAATAGATTTGATACACCACAAATTCCCCCATGTTGCCTTTCCCAACATAATGGTGTCATCGAAAAATTGAAGCATAGAAAAGCGAAGAATATCATCAACCTTATATTCAACAAACGACCCCACCTCCACCGCCTTTGACACCATAGCCGACAAACCCTCTGCTACAATCACGAAAAGAAAAGGAGAAAGAGGATCAGCTTGAGGAAGGCCTCTAGCAAGTTGAAAGTCATTAGTAGGGCTACCATTAACCAACACGGACATGGACCTAGAACACACACAAGCCTTCACCCACCTAATCCACGTCGAGCCAAATCCCATCCTCTCCATCATGTAGATTAGGAAATTCCAAGAAATAGAGTCATAGGCCTTCTCAAAATCAACTTTAAATAACAAACAATCTTCCTTCCTTTTCTTAGCTAGATCAACAACCTCATTCACCACCAAAACACCATCTAGAATGTGACGACCCCCCAAAAACGCCGATTGGCAACTAGAAATAACATTGGGAAGAACTCTCTTCAACCTACTAGCAAGCACCTTGGCAAGAATTTTATAAATACAACCGATCAAACAAATAGGCCTATATTCCCCCAAACTTTGAGGATGATCATTTTTGGGAATAAGATGCCTTCGTATGAAATTCATGGAAAAAAGCTACTATATCCTCCCGAACCAAATCCCAACACTCCTTAAGAAACTTCATGTTAAACTCATCCGGTCCCGGACTCTTATCACCGTCACAGTTCCAAACCTCCTCTTTAATCTCCTCCTCCGAGAAAGGCTTCACCAAAAGGTCATTATCACCACTAGAAATTTGTTTAAAAACGACCCCGTCAAGATTGGGCCGAGCCTGTTGAGTCTCCTCAAAGCACTTCTCAAAGTACCTTCTAACCACGTCTTTTACCTCCTCCACATCATCAATTAAAGAACCATTTGCATCCATAAGGAGAAATTTACTTCTCCTCCTTCGACTAGTCATGAGAGAATGAAAATACTTTGAATTGGCATCACCCTCTCTAATCCACCAAGATCTAGATTTTTGATATAATAACTTTTCCTTCATTCTAATATCTTTCCAAAACTTAGCAGTGGCTGCTTTCCTCCGCAGGAGCACTTCGATATCAAAAGAGTCAATCAACATATCATCTAACCTATTAATGTCCTGAACCTCCTTCCCAATGTTCAAATCAATAACACCATACACCTCCTTGTTCCAATCCCTCAATTTAGCTTTGAGAAACTTGAATTTTTCCTTCAAAACGAAAACTCTATTGCCATGAATGCCACAACCAGCCCAACATGAATTCACAAAAGGGCGAAATTCACCATGTTCTAACCACCCATTACACTACCAGAATTTTGGTCATTTCCGGCGGGCAATTTGCAGCGGATTTAGTCCGCCGGTAAATTACCGGCGAATTTTTGCACGTTACCGGCGGCCTGGATCCCCCAGTATATTACCGGCGGATTTTACAATGTTACACGCGGATTGTATTTCGACTGTTAAATTACCGGCGGATTTAGTGCACTTACCGGCGGACAGGTTTTATGCGAAATTTAAAAAAAAAACAATGCACTGGTAAATGCAATTACCGGCGGATAATTTCGTCGATTTTAAAAAAATTTAAAATAAATCCGCCGGTAATCGCAGTCAAATCCGCCGGTAACAGTCCGCCAAAAATCCGCGGGTAAGAACTATTTTTAGCGGATAATATTTAAATTTTAAAATTCAAAAATCCGCCGGTAACTCAAATTTCCGCCGGTAATTCAAATTTATCCGCCGGTAATGCGAATGCCCGTTGCAAAATCTGCCGGTAAGCAGCAAATACGCCGGTAACAGACATTTCCTGCGGATTTTGCAAAATAGCCGTTGGCGCCCATTCTCCTATATATTTGAACCCCTCCTCACTCCCTCTTCACTCACTCTTCACTCTCTACTCCGAAATCTCTCACTCTTTTCTCCTAAATCTCACTCTTTTCTCCTAAATCTCTCACTATTTTCTTCTCAATATCTCTCGATCCACTCTTTTCGAAGTCTGTTTTGTTCTTAAGTTTTGTTTAAGGTATGTTTTTTAACTAAATTTTAATAACTCGTCTGAGCGCTACTATGACTAGCAGTTTTATTAGATCTAGGATATTTTAATTTGTATTTTGTAAAAGATATTTTAATTCTTGGATGTTTATGCAATTTTTTTATCAATTAAAGTGTTATTCAATTCTCGTTTACTTAGCATTTATATTATAAATGTAATTTAATTTAATTTTTATGAATTAAATAACAGATATTTTAATTAACGAATAATAATAATAATATTATTTGTTTAAATAAACGAATTAAAAACTGTTTTTTATGACTTAAAGAAAAGATATTTTAATTAACAAATAATAATAATATTATTATTTTTTAAATAAACGAATTAAAAACTATTTTTTTTAAATAAAATTAATTACCGGCGGATTTAATCACTTTACCGGCGGGTTTTGAATTTAAATTACAATTGTTTTCCGGCGGATTTTAACGGTTACCGGCGGCTATTCCGCCGGTAACCGTTAAAATCCACCGGAAATTACCGGCGGAAAATCCGCCGGTAACCGTTCCCTGTGGGCGAATTACCGGCGGCTTTCCGGCAGATTTTGGCCGCCAGAAATCCTCAAAATTCTTGTAGTGTTAATAAAGCGAAACGGCTTGGGACCCCAATCCTTTAGAGAACGAATGAGCCATATCGGATAGTGATCCGATATGTCTCTATCACCAATCCACTGTCCCGAAACATTCCATATAGATACAAGACCTTCTGTAATAAGAAAACGATCCAATCGACTCATAGAAATACCATTAGAGCAAAACTAAGAACTTTTTCCCCGAAAGAGATACATCAGTAAGTTCTATGTTGTCAACAAAATTATTAAATTCAACAATATCTTGGAAGTTGCTCCCATCCCCACTCCTACCTCTTCTTTCTTCAACACTAGTCATGGAATTAAAATCCCTAACCACACACCACTCACCCAAAGCAAAACTCATTTTTAACCTCTTCAACTTCTCCGAACCCTTCCTTTTCTCAATCAAAGAACAAGGAGCATACACATTCACCACATAGATTAGAATGCCACGAGACACAGCGCACACCCCAACAAAACCAACACCCTTAAAAGAGAAATTAACTGACCAAGAATCTACCAACCATCAAGACAAAATTCCACCTGACAGTCCCCGAGACGGCATAAACGACCAATCAAACTGATAATTACCCCATAGTTGTCCAATTTGATTATTATCTAAAGACTCCCTCTTATTTTCTTGTAAGCAAATGAAGTCAAACTTACCCGTACGGATCAAGGAAACCTCTTGTGGTCACCAGCTTCAATCAAATCAATATAATGCTCGTCAGCCTGATTACCCTCCACCCCCCAACTTCTTGGCCTCCTTCCAAACCTTCCTAGCCGCCGCTTTGTTTTAAAGAGCCCAAAACCTATACCCGAACAATATCTGAGCTATTGATGGAATCATCACAAAGGACTGCCCCTGTAGAGAAAAACGAATAACTATTCATACGGTTATCTGACTCACCGTCACCACCACCAGCCATACCCTTTGTGACTTCCTTAACAGAGACTTCCTTCAACTCATTAACAACACGACGTAATTTACCGAAATGAGGAGGTCTCCTGACTCCCACCTTGCGAAGCTTGCGTTGTTTCTTTCGATGAGCCGGGCCTTGAAAGAATAGTAGTTGGAGAATTCGCTCCAACGGTTTCCACAAGAGGTTTCGAATTAGTTTGATGAGATAAGTCCAACAATGAAAGAGCACCACGACCCAGCAGAGAATCACAGCTCAACCCGTTAACATCCAGCAAAGAATTATTTTGATGAGAAAGGCCCAGCAACGAATCAGGAACTGGACCATCATTAGAATTTACATGATTAACAATTTTGTTTTTCTCCTCAACAGCTTCCCTAACTTCTCTCCTACAATCATGGGAAGTATTAACGGTTGTGTTTTTCTCCTCAACAACTTCCCTAACTTCTCTCCTACAATAATGGGGAATATTAATAGCCTGATTTAATGCATCATTAACTACCAAAACTCCGGCCACGTCACCGGCGCCGGCCTCCTCTCCGATGAACCCAAAATTGTCCTACCATTCCTCGTCAGAATTCTGAGAATCACTCTCAGAAGTTACTAACAGCCATAGGTTTCGAAACACCGCCACTCCATCTAAGCGGACCGCTCCAATCCTCAACCAATCTGATTGTAAACATAACTTTGTTTATGGAGACTTGTCATAGATTTCTTCTCTCAACTCTCTAACTTGGACTATAACCTCTATAAAAGGTGTGCTTTCTAGCGCCAACTCTCGGATATGTTTCATAAGCACATCTAAGACTAAGAAGAAAGATAGGGACTCAAAATTCACCCTTGGTGTAATTCTGTAATTATAGGGAAGTTCTTTGTATCCACATCTTGTGTTCTCACACATGTATCCCCATCACATATGTTTAATTATTTGAATATGATCAATATGAAGTCTATTGACTTCTTTCTGTTCTAAATAATTTGTTCATAACGTTGGACGTTAGTTCTGAAGATTATCAGAAAGTGTTTATGTGAATATCTGGCTCAGGGACAAGAGGAAGGGTGGAAAAAGAGAGAAACTCTCTAAATTCTCAAGAGAACTTGTTGTTACTTAATTATTACTTGGATATTGCTTGGATCACAAATACTTGGTGATGAGCCCTATTTATACTACTCTTGTAGGGCTTACATTACAAAATAGAGGGATCTAAAAGCATTGATTACAAAAGAAAAATCCAGAGATATGAATACTCTAGTTCCTATTACTAGAAAGATCTAGAAAACTTAAGATTGGACTAGTTCTTAATTATATCTTATTTAGTAGTGTATCTTGAAGGTTCCATAATACCCTTTATTTCTAGAAACTTCTATCTCATTCTCCATCATTCTCCCCGGGTTGGAGGAGACTCGTCCTCGAGTCGAAAATCTTCTTCATCTCCAAAGTATGGTGAAAGATCAGCAACATTAAAAGTTGCAGAGACTCCATAGTCACCTGGTAGCTCAATTTTGTAGGCATTATCATTGATTTTCTGCGCAATTCTGAAAGGACCATCAGCTCTTGGAGATAACTTGGCATTTGGTTTATTAGGAAATCGCTCCTTTCGCAAGTGTATCCATACCAAGTCTCCTTCCTTGAATGTGTGCAACTTGCGATGTTTGTCTCGCTGAGTCTTATACCTTGAATTTTGTTTCTCAATTCTTTCACGAACCTTTTCATGCAACTTTTTTATTTCATTGGCCCTTTGATCTGCATCTGCACTGTACTGTTGAGTGGTTGTTGATGGAGTCAAGTCCAGTGGGCTAAGGGGACGCATGCCGTAAACCACCTCAAATGGACACTTCCCAGTAGCTTGATTGGTGGAGTTATTGTAAGCAAATTCAATCTGAGCAAGAATAAGATCCCATTGCCTCAAATTCTTTCCCACAAAGCTTCGAAGTAAATTCCCCAAAAGCCTATTAATTGCCTCTGTTTGCCCATCTGTCTAAGGGTGACTAGCACTGCTGAATTGTAGTTTAGTACCCATTTTGTTCCACAGTGTTCTCCAAAAGTGGCTTAAGAATTTTACATCTCGGTCGGATGTGATGGTTTTTGGGATGCCATGAAGACGAACAATTTCCTTGAAGTACAAGTCTGCAACTTGGACTGCGTCATTAGTCTTCTAACATGGTATAAATGGGCCATTTTAGAAAACCTGCCTACGACTACCATTATGGAATCCTTCTGTCGTTGAGTTCGAGGTAGTCCAAGGACAAAATCCATACTAACATCTTCCCAAGGTTCCTTAGGAACCGGAAGTGGCAAATATAACCCTGTATTTTGACTTTTAGCTTTGGCCAAGTGACAAATTTTGCACCTTTGGATGTGCCTGTTGACATCTCTTTCCAACTTAGGCCAATAGAAATTCTCCTTGACTAAGGCCACTGTTTTATCTCGCCCAAAGTGCCCTGCTAGTCCTCCATCATGGGCCTCCCAAATAATTGCTTCCCTTAGAGAACATTGGGGAATGCATATAGTTTTTCCTTTGAACAAGAATCCATCATGTTTGTAATATCCTTGAGATGACTGTAGATCAGTGGAACTCCAAACTTTACCAAAGTCGTGATCATCTGGGTACAACTCTTTGATAATCTCAAATCCAATAACCTTCGTTTGTAGAGTCGTAAGTAGTCTATAACGTCGACTGAGTGCATCTGCTACAACATTTTGAACTCCTGCCTCGTGCTTGAGTAAAAACGGATAAGACTGCAAAAATTCACTCCAAGTAGCATGTCTACGGTTGATCTTCTGTTGAGAGTTCAAGTGTTTAAGGGCTTCATGGTCAGAGTAAAGAACAAACTCCTTATTCAACAAGTAGTGGCTCCAGTGCTGAAGAGCACGAACAACGGCATAAAACTCATTGTCATAAGTAGAGTACTTAAGCTTACCATTGTTGAGTTTCTCACTAAAGAAGGCTATAGGATGTCCCTCTTGGCTGAGAAAAGCTCCAATTCCAACGTTCGAAGCATCACAGCTGACTTCGAATAATTGGTCAAAGTTAGGAAGGGCCAGCACAGGTTCTTTGGTCAAGTGCTTCTTTAGCTCCTTAAAGCTTTTATTCGCTTCTTCTGACCACTTGAATTGATCTCCTTTGATGCATTCTGTGAGAGGGGCAGCAATCGAGCTAAAGTTTTTAATGAACCTCCTGTAAAAAGAAGCTAATCCGTGAAAACTCCTTATGTCATAGACGGACTTTGGAGTTGGCCAACTATTGATAGCTTCTATCTTGCTTGGGTCAACTCTTATCCCTTCGGAAGTGATGATATATCCAAGGACTTTTACTTCATCAGTCAAGAATGAGCATTTCTTGAGGTTGGCATAAAGTTTTTGCTCACGAAGAGTTTGGAGCACTTGTCGGATATTCCGTAAATGTTCTTCCTTACTTTTTCTATAGATCAAGATATCATCAAAGTACACGACAACAAACTTACCAATAAATGGCCGAAGTACCTGATTCATTAACCGCATAAATGTACTCGGAGCATTTGATAATCCGAAAGGCATAACTGTCCACTCATACATGCCGTCTCTTGTCTTGAAAGCTGTCTTCCATTCATCTCCTGGACGAATTCTGATTTGATGGTAACCGCTTCAAAGATCAATCTTTGAGAAGATACTGGCACCATGTAGTTGATCCAACATATCATCGAGCCTAGGTATAGGAAATCGATACTTAATAGTGATCTTGTTGACTGCTCGACTGTCCATGCACATTCTCCAACTGCCATCCTTCTTTGGTACTAAAAGTGCAGGTACAGCACATGGGCTAACACTTTCTCGAATTAACCCTTTTTGTAGAAGCTCCTCAACTTGGCGTTGCACTTCAACATGCTCTGTTGGACTCATCCTATAAGCTGGTCTGTTAGGAATGGACACTCCAGGGATAAAGTCAATGGCATGTTGTATGTATCGCATTGGAGGCAGTCCTGCGGGAATTTCTGATGGAACAACATCTGAGAACTCAGCAAGCAATTGCTCAACTTCCTTTGGAATGAGGGTTTCTTCATTTGATTCGACCAATAAAACAAAACTCATGGTCTGTGCTTCCTCTGCTGTCACCTTGAATGGTTCCTTTGCAACTAAAGATACTAGTGGTTTGGAATCCTTTTTTCCTTCATCAAACTCATTGGGTGGTAAGGGCAATAATTTGATTTTAACTCCATCATTCACAAATGTGTAGGTGTTGGCATGACCATTGTATAAGGCATGGCGATCATATTGCCAAGGTCTCCCAAGTAGAAGGTGGCAAGCATCCATAGGAATAACATCACACCATACATTATCTTTGTACTTTTGACCAATGGTGAAACATACAAGGCAGCGCTTAGATACTCTCACCTCATTACCTTTGTTGAGCCATTGTAGCTTGTATGGTTGTGGGTGCTCCTTTGTCGGTAACTTCAATTTTTCCACCATATAGTTTGACACAACATTCTCACAGCTTCCACTATCGATGATGACCTCACAAACTTTGCCTTGCGAGGTGCAACGAGTGTGGAAGATATTGTGTCTTAGCCATGGTTCTTTTTTTGGCTGTTTTTGTGTGTAAGCTTCTTCTAACTACCAGTGATTCACCATAATCGGCAGGAACAAGCTCTTCGTCATATATTGGCTCGCCCATCTCCTCTTCTTCCAACGCTTCACGATTATCTTCTTCTTCAGAAGCTTCGTGTATCTCCCCCTTAATGATGGTGATGGTTTTACGATTTGGACAATCAGAAGCAATATGTCCAAACCCTTGGCATTTGAAGCATTTGGGTGTCTTAGAATTGTTCTCTTTGGTTGTCTTTGGTTGGGGTTTGTTTGAGGAACTAGGTTCTTGGGTTGATGGTTTGTTATGGTGGACATAATTTTTGGTGTAGGAAAGAGGTTGGTATGAAGATTTTTTAGGTAATTGTTTCTCAACCCGAATGGCTAGACGGATAACCTCATCCAAGCACCAATATTGTTGGAGTTGGACTGGGTGTGCAATTTCAGTGTTTAGCCCCCCAAGGTATCGAGCAATCGTTTGCTCTTCCTTTTCTTGGATGTCACATTTCATCATTAACTTCTCAAATTCTCTAGTGTATTCTTCTACTGACAAAGATTTTTGACGAAGATTTTGTAATTGAATAAAATTGTCTTGATAATAATGAGGAGGTAAAAACTTACGGGTTAGTTCTCGACGCATCTTCTCCCATGTCTTGATCTTGCTTTTCCCTTCACGCTCTCATTTCCTTTTAAGATTTTCACACCAAATTGAAGCGTGTTTCTTCAGCTTGACAGCAATGATCTTTACCTTTTGCTCCTCGGGAACCTCCTTATAATACTCAAATACTCGTTCAATGGTTTGTAGACAATCCACAAACTCATCGGGTTGTAGCTTCCCTTCAAAATCTTGAATGTCTACTTTGATATCATTCATCCGAAGTTGACGTCGGTGTGAGCGACTGCTTCTAGATGATGAAGAGTCACTACTGGAGCCATCATCTTCAAATCTTCTTCGTTGTGCTTCCAATAAGGCTTGTTGGGCGTTGACAGTCTCTTGTAGTTGTTGAATTTGTCGCCTCATTTCTTCCATCTCGATTTCATGCAAAGACCTTTCGTTTTGTCTTCTGGGTGGCATTTTGACAATGATGGTTGAAGATCTTTTTTGGTGAAGATCGTGGCGGTGCGTGGAAGTTTTGTTGGCGGTGTTAGTTTCACGAACAAATGGCCACAAAGTGAAGTTTTGGGATAGCAACTCCTTGCTCACTTGAAAACTCACTTTCCGTTGATTTCTTTGTTCCACTCAACTCCGAGATTTCGTAACCTGCTCTGATGCCAAATCTGGCTCAGGGACACTTAAGATTGGACTAGTTCTTAATTATATCTTATTTAGTAGTGTATCTTGAAGGTTCCATAATACCCTTTATTTCTAGAAACTTCTATCTCATTCTCCATCAATATCACACTATGAGCCATATTAACTACTACTAGACTTTAAAACTGGACCGGACCTCAAACCGGCGAGACTCCGAGGTCATGGTTCATTTGGTTCAACCAATTAAACCACGATCGAACCGGATAATTAATAAATGAATAAATAAATAAATATAGTACTAAACTTCATAAAAATAAAGGACCATAAGAAATACAAGTCAATAAGTCTTTCTAATATAACTTGAAACATTAAATCTCAAGCATAACAACATATGATGAAACCTTGATTACTTTCTCACACATGCTTCTTGGTCCAAGCGGAATAACATCACCACTATGGCTATTAACCTCTTCTAGAGGAAATGAATCCAAATTATTTCCTTCATCGTCAACTCCCTTGGATTGCGCTTCTTGACTATCTTAAAAAAGAACAACTAACCTATAAATAATTATACGAAATAATAGTTCTCTCTCCATCATCCCAACATAACCAAAAAAAACACAATTAATATCTCACCATCATCTTTATCTAAACCAACTATGGGAATTGATTCTTCATTATAAAGTATATCCTTCATCTCGGTGAAATCAACAATAGGGATAGTATCTTCATATTCCATGATCCAAAACTCATCAACGACTTATGATACAAAGAAATTCTTTAGTAACAATTACTAAGTTTTTCGGTAACTATTATTCAACAATCCAATGGTTAGTACATACTAACCACAATTTAGTGTTTGTGTGGTGAGTGAGCGGATAAATGAAAACACTGGTTAGTACATACTAACCACAATTTAGTGTTGGTGTCATACCGAGTTTTTTCATTGATGGGGAAATGACTATTATGCCCATTTAGTAACAATTACTAAACTATTGTTTACTAAACTATTGTTTACTACTCTAAGTCAGACTCCCAAAACTCAATGTCAACTATAGTCGCGCCGTTGTCTCGCTCGCTCATCGTCTGTCTCGTTCAGGTATAGCTTTTGACTTCCAATTTCTTTTCTTTTTTTGATCGTCCACATGTTGTTTCATGCTTAGGATTCTCGGATTTTACACTTTTTTGGGTAGATCTGCACAAAAGTAGATAGATTAACATTTTTAGGATTGAGTTGTGGGGGAGTCTATGTGTATGCATGCCACGCCTTTCTCCTTGCTTTCAATCACAACCTCAGGAAGGGGGTTGTCAACAAGTTATTTTTTCGTCTCAGAATACTTGTCTTGACTGCTTGTCCCCTGTCCTGCAAGTTTTGATTGATGTCAAGGACCAAGAAGACAGCTCGAGTCCATGCTTTGAGTGAGGCTGGCTATCCGATTGATGGTCCGTCAGGGGAACTTAATGTGTTTGAGTCTGTGGCGTCTGAGGCGCCTCGCTTGGCCATTTCTTCGTCATCCAGAGATTCTGCCTTTCAGTCTGACCTTGAGGTAGTAGAGATAGATTAAGTTAACTATGATTGGGTCGTACAATCTATTCGGTCCACCAGGAGCATCAAAGCCCCAGGGTGCAAAATTTTCGATTTGCAGAGTTTGATTGGGGATGATTGGAGGGTGGAAGGAGTTGATACAGGTGATGGGTTTTTCGTGCTCCTGATGGCCTGAAGTTCATGATGTACCACTGTCTTATTTTCAAGATAGGTATCTGTCCCTTCTTTACGCCATTTCAATTAGAAGTGTTGAAATTCTTCTCAATAGCTCTGTCTCAATTAATTGCTTCCTAATTCATGGGCATTTGTTAGATCTTTCGAGACTGTGATGAAGGCTATGATAAGGAAATGTAAGCTTAGGGTATTTTTCACTGCTTTGAAGTGCAGTGCCGACGAGAGCTCTCACATGACGGTCCTCGCTATGAGTTTGTGTCCATCCGGGCACGGTCGAGTTATCTTTTCATTAAGTAGCATTCTAAGTATCAAAAGGATTGGAAGTTTTATGAGGAAGGGACCTTAATCAGGGAAAAGTTTTATCTTGGTTGGTCTAATGTTGATGATGCGCAAGCCAGTGCTGCTTACGCCATTCCTTCGAGCCTATTGTCTGATGCGGAGCGTAGGACTTTGGCTATGCTTTGGGCTGTTGTCGACCGGTTTACCTCCATCCCCAAACTATTTCAATGTAGCTTGTTAATTAGGGCCGAGACTATGGAGGATGCTACGAAGATCTTGGGTATCTTGTTTGCCTGCATTTTCTTTTTCTTTTCTCTCTAACATTTTTCTGTTAAACTAACGTGTTCAACTGCCCTTTTGCAGATAGCATGGCTGCTCCACATTCTTTTGATGATTTGGTAACGTTGGTTAGGAAGGAAATTCCTCCAGGTGCAAAGTCTAGGCCAGCCAGTCCTGCCCCCGCTTCTGCTACAACAGAATCCGCTGACCGACGTGGCAAAGGAGTCCACGAGTCAACCGATGTTTCTCCGAGGTCCCAAGCCATGTCTAAGCGCCGGAAAGATGAGGATCAGTGCAATGATCCTAAGATTGTGACTACGGAATTCACCCCAGCTGGTCGTGAGGAGTTCTTGAAGGATCCTTTTTCTCTTGCCACGCATATGGTCGAGCTTGGGTCGGATTTGTATGTGAAATGGCAGACTGACGCCGGAGGTAGCGAGTTGGGTAATCTTCTTGGAATTTATGCTTTGTGTTAGGTATTTTTAATTTGTTTGATGTTCTTTCTGGTTTGAATTGATTGTTGTGATCTATTCATGTGTAGGGATAAGAGAGGAACGAGATCGATTCTGTGGGGAGAACCAGAAACTACAAAAGGATCTTGGTGAGGCTAGGGAGATTATCTGGCATCTCCAAAAGGATCGGGCTGATGCCTTCATGGCGAGAGATGAGGTCTTTGCTGCAAGGGACGAGCATGAGAAGAAGGTTCAAGAACTGCAGAGTCAGCTCGAAAGCGTGAGGTTGGATTTGGAAGGGATGACAAAGCGAAAAGAGGATGTAGAGGAGCAAGTGCGAGCTGTGGCTTCCCAGGCAGTGGGCTTTACCTACATCGGCTATCAGAAGGCCTTAGACCATGTCCGCTGCTTTTATCCAGAAGTCGTGTTGGAGCCGAATGTTTTTCAACTAAAGCATGAGGTTCTTGATGGGAGGATCATCAGATACCATCCCAATAAGACCTACTTCGATTTCATAGCCCCTACTCTTTGAATGTCTTGTCATATTGATTTTCTTTTAGTCATGTACTTTGATTTTCGTACTTGTTGGATTTTGGTGGGAACCTCGACATCGATTCGGGGTCACCTTTTATCATTTGTATGCGCTTTGAGGGCCCGGCCATCTCCAGGATAGCTGTAACAGCCCAAAATAATTGATTAATTTATTTAATTAATTATTTAGGATTTATGTGGTAGAAATAATAGAAATAATTATTTATTAGTATATGTGGACCTAATTATTAGTGTTAGTATTAGTAAATTAGAAGTGTTAAGTGGAGGCCCATGATTAGGTCACATAAGATAAGAAAAAGCCCATGAGGTTAAGTGAGTTTATAAAAGGGCTAGGTTAGGGTTTTGTTGTCATTAGAAGGAAAAAGAAAAATAAGGATTAGAGAAGTGAGAAGGGGAGAGGGAAGGCGTGATCCACAAGCTAGAAGAGAGAGAGAGAGGCGTGATCTACAACCAAGGAGAGAGAGAAGGAAAGCTAGGGTTTCACACATCTCCTAATCTAAGGTTTCGTTTTCTCCAATCTAAGGTAAGGGTGGGATTTAATTCAATATAAGGGTTTATGAGGGATCTACATGTGGGGTTTTAGGGTGTCTTGATCACCATATTGTTGTCTTGAAAAATCGCATGCCCTATGATTGTGTGCCTTGTTGAGTAATTTGATGTATGCTTGATTTCCTCACATTCCTATGCCTAAATGATATGTTGTTATGCTCATAATAATAATTGTTGCCATATGATGATTTGTTGTTGAGAATTTATGACTTTTCATGTCAAGTGTTTGAGCAAATGCATAAGTATGTGGTGTTGAAATTGTTGTTTGGGAATTGATCATGATGAGTTCTACTTTTTATGGTCTTTGTGCATTTCTGGACACTGTTTCGGTTTTCGGAAACTGGTACTGTTTGGTTGATCCAAAAATTATGTGGCTATTTGTTTTTGAAAATAGACTTAAAGCCGGTCGTTTTGGCACTGGTTTCGCTCAATTTGGAGTTGTGTAGCTCAAGTTATGAGTCACCGAAGTTAGGTCAAATTTCTGGAATCAAACTGTGAGTAGGTTCGGTTTTTGTAGGCTTTGTGTTATCGATTGAACTCCGTTTTGAACGATTATTGTTTCATTGGAAAGTAGACTTAATTCTCTACGAAATAGGCACTGGTTTCACGAAATTTCATTAAGAAATGAGAAAGAAAATTTGGTTGCAAGCTGGGTAGAGAGTTCTGTCCGATTTTGGTACCACAGTGTAGTGTTTTGAAAAACTGTACCAACTGAATACTTATTTTGAAAAATAAAAATCATAGACAGAAACTACACTCAGAGGGATTTCCAATGAGTGGTCTTTTGTTGAAATGCGATGTCGTTTGCTATTTTAATTAATTCGCCGAAGTAGGTGTACTGCTGTAGGAATTCAGCACTTGTGCTGTGTTGCCATTCTGTGTTGTGTTGCTGTCTTTGGATCCCTACCCATGGGCGCCAAACCCTATTCTATTTCTCTTGGTGTTTTGGTCCGTGCCTTTGCTGGATGCCTTGCCTAATCATATTGAGTCATTCCATTCTGGCTCCTGTGCGAATTGTTCACTTTTGCGAAAATTTGGTTGGATCCCCTTCGCTGGGCGCCATTTTCAGGATGTCTTAGTTTTTCTCCTAAACTGTTTTCGAAATAACTTTTGACTCGGGAGTCCGATTGAAGTGTTTCAAAATGTTTTGGAAAGCTTATCCAGGTGTCTAACTGGATACTCTAATTTTAAGGCATTCTGAACTATTTTTCTAACATTGTTCCCTGGAGTTGTTTTGGTGTCCCGGGATGCCCTTGAGGCATCTCCGGTGTCTTTTTCAAAAAGTGGTCGTCAATTCTAAATGTTTTGGAAAAGTGATGTGATTTAGGCCTATGACCAGTGACGTTGATGTGTGATTGTTGGACTACAGCGTTGTCTATTGTTTTAGGCCCTTCGGCCAGTGATGTGAATTAGGCCTATGGCCAGTGACGTTGATGTGTGATTGTTTGACTGTTGTGCATACATCATTGAGTCGCATGCATACCATGAACATTAGGCCTTGTGCCAGTGACGAGAAAATTAGGCCTTTGGCCAGCGACGATATTTTAGGCCCTTGTGCCAGTGACGTAAATTAGGCCTTTGGCCAGTGACGTAGGTTGGTACAACATGCATGTGCATTGCTTGACTCTCATATTGCATTCATATTGCACGACTGATTGAATGAAGTTGTTTGGCGATTGTGATGTGTTGTTAAAGTGATGTGTTGTTGTGAAAGTGACGTGTTAATGTATACTTAGCTGTTCTTAACTGTTAAGAGTGATGTTGCTTGCTGTGATTAATTGATGTCTTGAGCTTTGTATGTGGTCTTTCATACACTTCTTATATTGTATGGAATCTCACCCGTTTTGTGGTTGTTACTTTATAGGTGAGCCCTAGTGAAGATTGTAGTCTTCCTTTTTGCCTGGTGTCGTCTGCTCTGATAGGTAGCACTTGGGGAAGGGTCGATTACTGTTTTTAATTATATTTCGGTTGATGTTGAATCTTTTAGTAATTGGTGCACTTTGCACTTTGTCAGTTGTTGATGTTTTTAACGATGTTGAATAGTTCCGCTGCATGTTTTGAGAAAACTACGAGGTTTTGTTTTACGTTGAAAAATGCGACACTCTTTTGGCGCGAAAAACTCTGATAAATTATGAATAAACGATGGGTGAAAAAAGGGTGTTACAATAGCTATCTAGTTGGTGTGTTTATCGTATTGTCAATGTTTTTCTTACGCTGGCTTTCGCTTTACTATGCGTGAATTGTAGAAAGTCGCCATCTGAATAATGACAGGTATTCTATGGTGTGGACATTTTCTTAGTAGCTCTTTCCATCTTTCCCATGCTTCAAACAGTGACTCAAATTCTTTTTGTTTGAAGGAAGTGATTTCATTTCTCATCTTGGCATTTTTGATGGGTGGGAAATATTTAGCTAAAAATTTCTCTGCCATCCCATTCCAAGAAGTGATAGAGTTAGGCTCTAAAGAGTTTAACCAAGCATTGGCTCTATCCTTCAAGGAATATGGAAATAGTTTAATCTAAAGGCATCTTCACTAACACCAGGGATGATGAAATTAGTACACACTTCCAAAAATTGTTTTAAATGAAAATAGGGGTCCTCATGGAGAGAACCAACAAATTGGCCAACTGTTTGTAGCATTTGGAACATCATGGGTTTGAACTCAAAGTATGTGGCATTGATTTCAGGTCTGGCTATACTGGTTTGCATTGTTTGAGGGTCAAACACAACATAGTCTCTCATTGATGAACTGTTGCCAGGCCTGAAAGATCCTATGTTGATGAACTGTTGTCCTTCTTCATCTTCTGAATCACTTGATGATCTGTTGGTTCCTTGTATAGAGCCTCCTCTGGGGGTATTTCCCTCTGCACCTCTGCCACTTCCTTGTCCAGACATATTTTGTATGCTGCTGCTACTCTGGTTCTGTGTCTATTTTTGAATGCTCCTTAACCTTCTAAATCTCTTTTCTATTTCCGGGTCTAATTGAAATTCTGGTGTAATGGACCTGTGCATAAAAATACTACACACAAGAAGAACACTAAAGTACTGATTTAACTTCTAAAATTAATGGCAATCCCCGACAACGGCGCCAAAAACTAGTTGTGCTTGATATATATACACAAATGGATGTGCAAGTATACACAATCGTAACAAGTAATAAAGTGAAAGTAGAGTATCGTTCCCACAGGGATTGGATTAATTTACAAGTTTTAAAATCAATGGCTTTAGTGCAAGATAAAAAATATCACAATTAAAGAGATGTGCAAGAATGTAAAGATAGCAAGTAAACAAGCAATTAAAGTCATGTTGGGGATTATATGATGAAGAAGTAGTTGGAATGCTTTCCACTAGTAAATCACTTTTGATGCAGTAACATTGTTTTATACATGATGCTGGAGCATTGGATGCTGTAGCATTAGATGTGTGCCTTTCAATCACTGTCGTCAGAGTTTCATTACAAGGGACAACATGTCTGCTCCCTTAACTAGGTTCACTCATGTATATGAAGCACCCACAGTATCACCTTATGGACTATGCTGCCTATGTCTAGGTTGAGCATGGAATTACAAAGTTCCATTTGTTAAAACACTTACCCACATTAGTTCTTGAGTTCCAATTATAAACCATGTATGAATTTATAACTTGCATTCACTTTTAGCTGATCAATTCTAAAGGATGAATGTGAAAGAATTAAGCATGCAAGAACTAAAATGCAAACATAAATATAACGCCAAGCCTTAGTCAAAAATTCATTAATAAGTGTACAACATCCCAACTACAAATGGAATTAGCTCATGCTTGACATTACAAAGAACATAATCAGATTAATACAACTAACCAATACAAGAGTCATTGAATAGAGTGGATAGTGTACAATTGGTTGCCCCTGCATCAGCGAGCTTAGTAATGCTGCAGCACTGCCTTCCTTGTAGTTGCTTGAGAAGGAAGAAGTTGTCAATTCCTTCTCTCTCCTTACGAAACCAGCTCCAATTGAATTTGAGTGATATTTTGTGGTGATTTCTGGCCTTCCTTGCAAATGAGGAGGAGGGGAGTATTTATAGCCTTCAAAAAGTAGTCCATTGCACTTGGAAAAGTAAGTTCTTTGAACTTGCTTCTACTTGCATTCTCTTGATTAGATTTGAGTGCAAAATTGCCACCAAAGAGGTCCTATAGCGCAAGGACAAGTGTCCCTAAAATGTAAGATTTGCAGGTGAGGTTGTCAATAGAGTGGCGTTGAAGTGGGCAACTTGGGCCACTTGTGCAACTTGCTACTGGGTGACGTCATCATGGTGATGTTGTGGCATCCAGTGCTTCTGCATGTGATGCTGCAGCATTGTATCCTCTTTTGTGGCTCCAGCATTGCTTTTAGTCTTGGCAACTTGCTCATGTGTTAATGCTCCGGCATTGTCTTCATCTTGGATGCTGCGGTATTCCTTTTTCTCTAATGCTCTGGCACTAATCTTTTCCTGATGTTGCGGCATAGCATGCTTTTGTAATTCTATGGAATCAAATGCTGTGGCACTTGAATCATTTGTGAAAATACCATAATACGTCTAAAATGATCCAAGTTGATTGTCAAAGTAGTTCTTTCCTTTGTTTTACATTTCTTTGCATATTAAGTTATTTACAAAACATTGTTCTCAAGATTCAAGTAATAATTTGAGTTATAGAAGCATAAATGGCTCTATATAAAATAGAGTCATCAGTCACCTACCTCGAAGTTCCTTGGAATTACTTTAGCGTTGAATCTTGTCGTCATTATTTGTTTGATCACGGCATCTCGGAGGGCCGCCTGGCTCCTGAACTCCTCCACGAGGTCTAACTCCTCTCGAATCCTCTGCTCATTAGTTTCTTGTGGGTTTGGATGTTCAGTCCTCCAGCTTAACTCGCCTATTTCGACTGGTATGACTGCTTCGGTTCCATACGCAAGACGGAACGGTAACTCTCCTGTTGAAGAGTGTGGAGTGGTTTGATATGCCCATAAGACATACGGTAGCTCTTCTGGCCAGTTGCCTTTTGCTTCATCCAGTCGCCGCCGTAGCCCTCTCAGGATTACCCTGTTGGCTGCCTCAGCTTGTCCGTTGGTTTGGGGATGCTCCACGGAGGTGAAGCGGTGCTTGATGCCTAGATTTGTCATGAGTTGTCTGAAGCCTTTGTCTGTAAACTGCGTTCCATTATCAGTGACCACTACCTCTGGTATGCCGAGCAGGATCATAATATTCTTCTTGAAGAACTTTATACAACTCTTTGCCGTAATTGTAGCCAATGGTTCAGCTTCGATCCATTTAGTGAAATGGTCGACTGCCACGATAAGGTACTTAACCTACTCGATCCAACTGGGGAGGTCAATCCCCCCCAAGCGAACGACCATGGAGAAGTTAGAGACGTCAACTCTGTTGATGGGGCAATATGCACATCTGCATATCTTTGGCACTTGTCACATTTCTTGACGTACTTCTGGGCATCTGCGTTCATAGTGGGCCAGTAGTGGCCTGCTCTTAACGCCTTTGTCGTCAGGGATCGACCTCCCTGGTGTTGTCCACAGATCCCCTCATGGATCTCTTTGAGGACATACTCAGCTTCGGCTCCTTCTACATATTTTAATAGAGGCATTGAAACTCCTCTACGAAAGAGTCTTCCCTCGATCACCGAGTAAGATGATGCTCGCCTTCTTATTGAGGCCGCCTCCTTGGTGTTGTCACTCTCTTTCCCTTCAAGAATGTATCTGAGTATTGGAGCTATCCAGCTTTGATTAGCCTCTATGGCAAGGATGGGGGCGACCTTTCCGGTGTCAAATAGGACACTTGGATTAGATAGAGTCTCCTGGATGACACTTCGGTGATTTCCGGGTGCCTTAGTGCTGGCAAGCTTGGAAAGTATATCTGCCCTAGTATTGTCACCTCGGGGCACATGTTTCACTTTCGTCGATTCAAATAGTTTCAATAGCTCTCGCACCCGCGCCAGATATCTCTGTAGGACGGTATGGAGAACACCAAACTCTTCTTTGATCTGTGAGACCACTAAAAGCGAATCTGTGTGGAGCTCAACTCGTGTTGCTCCAAAGTCTCAGGCCAATTGCAGGTTGACTATGCAGGCTTCATACTCTTCCAGGTTGTTTGATGTAGAGACTGAGAAAGTCAGAGACACTTCAACCATCAAACCTTCTGAGTTTTCCAGGATTAGACCAGCACCACTCCCTTTGTTGTTTGATGAACCATCTACATGGAGGGTCCATGTTGCCTCAGTGCTGCCTTCCTGTTGAGGCGAGGTCATTTCGGTGACAAAATCAACCAGTACTTGAGCCTTCATGGCCTGTCTTGCTTCATACTTGATCCCAAACACCAAGAGCTCGACTGCCCATTTGATCATTCTTTCTGCCAGGTTTGGTCGATGAAGTATCTGCCGGATTGGCTGGTTGGTTCGGACTACCACTTGATGAGCAATGAAATAAGGTCTTAAGCGTCTGGCTTCTATTACTAGTGCCAGGGCGACTTTTCCACCTTTTGGTAGCTTTGCTCTGGTCCCTGCAATGCCTTGCTTACAAAGTAGACTGGCTTCTGGACGATTTTGGTTTCCCGGACCAGTACCGCGCCCAACGCTTCGTTAGCTACCACGCGAAATACAGGTATAGGGTCTCCCCTACTTTTGGATGCATTAATATGGGTGGTTCGGAAAGAGCTGCCTTGAGATGAGTTAATGCCTGCTCCTGCTCGGCAGTCCAGCTGAATTTCGTATCTTTCCTGAGTAGCTTGAATAGAGGTAAGGACTTGTGTGTTGCTTTTGAAATGAAACGAGACTGGGCTGCAATCATGCCAGTTAGCTTCTGGATTTCCTTCTTCGTAGTTGGTGATCTCATCTCAGTCACAGTCCTACACTTGTCTAAATTGGCCTCTATGCCACGTTCTATGAGGTAGAACCCAAGGAACTTCCCCGCACGGACCCCGAAGGTACACTTTTCTGGGTTCAACCTCATGTTGTTCTTTCGGATCTCAGCAAACACTTCTATTAAATCAGTGAGGTGGTCTGGATCGGTCTTGCTTTTGACGATCATGTCGTCCAGATAAACCTCAATCACTCGGCCTATTTGACTTTTGAATACCTTATTCATCATTCTTTGATAGGTTGCCCCGGTGTTTTTGAGGCCGAAGGGCATAACGCGATAACAGTAATTTTCTTGATCGGTCATGAACGCTGTTTTCTCTTGGTCTAGCGGGTACATCAGAATTTGATTGTATTCCGAGTATGCGTCCATAAAAGATAGTAAACAAAAATTGGAAGCGTTATCTACTAATTTATCTACGCTAGGGACGGGGAAGGCGTCTTTGGGACATGCCTTGTTAAGATCGGTATAATCAACGCACATACGCCATTTCCATTAGATTTCTTAACAAGGACTACATTGGACATCCAAGTCGCATACTTAATCTCTTTTACAAAGTTTGCCTCTATGAGGTCTTTTACAGCCCTAGCAGTAGCTTCAGCCTTCTCTCCCTTTTGAACTCTCCTTTTCTGAGTCACCCACTTATTCTTGGGGTCGACAGCAAGGTGGTAACAGGCTACCTCGGGTGGAATCCCAGGCATGTCAGTTGCGCACCAGGCAAACAGATCAGCATTTTGCTTTAGGCAGACAGTGAGTTTCTCCTTGATCTCATCAAGAAGTTTGGAGCCTATCTTGATAGTCTTTGCGGGGTCATCGCCCAATTGTATGGAGATAAATTCGTCGTCTGGTTCAGACCTTTTATGCGTTTCTTCAGCTATCTAGCTAGGGTGTCATCATCTTCTTCTTCATCACTATCCGGATCATACCTGGCGTCTAAGTCAGCCAAGTTCACTTCAGACCCCTTACCCAACTTCTTGGTCGGCTCTCCAGCTCCCTCTGCCTCTTGCAAGTTCTTCATGCTCAGGTAGTAGCACTTGCGGGTTGCGCCCAGGTCAGGTTGCAGAGTTACAATCATGTTGTCCAAGGAGTAGAACTTCATTTTCAGATGCACAGTTGAGGTACTTCCTCCCAGCCTTCCTAGTGTCGGCCTCCCAATTATGCATTTGGAAATTGACTTGCATGGGAGGACTAGGAAGGGTGTCTTCACTTTTCAAAACAAAGGTTGTTCGCCATCAGGATCTCCATAAGTGATCATCAGTTCAATGTAGCCAAGTGGTTTGGCGGTTGAGCCATTGAAACAGTCAAGTCTGTCCTATGGTACGGGGTGATGTCCTCAGCAGAGATATTCAAAACTTTCAGCAAGTCCTCAAAAATAATGTCCACGGAGTTCCCCTGGTTAACCAGGATTCTTCGCACTTCGACATTGGCCATGACGGCTGAGACTAGCAGCAGGACGTATTTGTTGGGTTTTCCATCCAGCAAGTCTTGGTCTCCAAAGGTCAGGGGTGGCCAGGATGGTCCTTCCATAGGTTTTGAAGTTGAGGCAACATTCATTATTTCCTTCCACCTTCTCTTCATTGATGTGTTCGTCGGGCCACCTTCCAAATAATCTCCTCCAAGGATGACCATGGCGACTAGTCTTACCTTGGACTTCCGGGTGTCTGTCTTCTTTAGAGGAGTCACTATCATCATCCTTTGCAGCTTTGGAGACCTCGCTGGCCACTGCCTTGCCCTTGCGGGGTGATCTGGATCTCTTTCGGGGTGACCGGGATCATTTGCGGGTACCGCTACTCTCGCCCTTGTCCTTTTTACATACTGCTTGGTGTTTTCCCTTTTGAATCAATGCTTCGATATCATCTTTCAATGCTCGGCATCCATTGGTATCATGCTCGTTGATCCGGTGGTAGCGACAATACTTCCTTGAGGGGTTCTGTCCCTCCTTCAGCACCAAAGGCTCTGGCCTCTTAATTAATATCTCTGAACTCTGTGTTTGCACACTCGGCAAGGATCTTTTCTCGAGACATGTTGAGGAGGGTATGCTCGACAAAACGGCGAGGTCGGCTCTCACGCTGTCCTCCTCCAGCGTCCCTCTTTGGTCGGGAGTCGTGAGGCTCTTCCTTGTCATTTCCATCCTTGGTTGCTGCTCTATAAGCCATATCGTCCTCCTCGTAATCCATATACTTCTGCGGCCTTCTTTATTAACCCCCACATCAATTTGGAACAAGCTTCCCTTCCTAAGTCAGTCCTTCATCCAGAAGAGTCTTTGATTGTCTTCCAGGTTTCGGACACTCGCGGCTTCCTTGTTGAAACGTTCTACATATTCTTTGAGTGTTTCATTGTCACGTTGTCTAACTACCCTGAGCACTTCTTCAGACTTTGGTTTCAAACGAGAGGCGGTGAAGCGAGCTTGGAACATCATTGCTAGCTGCCCCCGTGATGAGATGGAGTTGGGCTTCAGCTCTTGAAACCATTCCAGTGCGGACTTCTCAAGGGTGAGAGGAAAGATATTGCAATTGATGGGTTCTCTGGCCCCCCGATAGCGCATCATGAGGCTGAAGTAAGCCAGATGGCTGTCAGGGTCCCTAGTTCCATCATACATATTGAGCATTGGGAGTTTCTCCAAAGCCTTAGGGATTGGACAATCATTGATCTTCCTAGTGAAAGATCCATCATGGGAGACCCAAGGAGTGTAGCGAGGCAACTGGTCCCAAGATCCATGTCCCGGTGGTTGCGTCGGGCAGGAGACTTCCTTGGTCTGGATCTGTGATGATGCCTCTTGTGGGGCTTGGCTCGGCTTCGGAACCTCTCTCGAGAGTTAGAGGATGCGAGTGATGAGCTCCTGGATGGAGAGTCATTCGGCAGTAGGTGCTGTCGGGCGATGTTGGAGGAGTGCTCGGAGGGGAGCCTGATCCCCTATTCCTACGTCACCGGGGAGGGGAGCGATGAGCTCGCCTCCGTTTCACTACAAGAAAATCGACGATTTCCGACGGCAAAATCCGTCGGAAACGCACTGATTTTCGTCGCAAATTAACGTTTCCGACGGACTTTCCGACGGACAAATTTTCGTCGCAAAATCGCTCATCGCAAATCGTTTCCGACGGATATGTTCGTCGCAAATGAGTCCGTCGCAAAGTCGTCGGAAACCCGTCGCAAATTTCCGTGGCAAAGTCGTCGCAAACATTGACACCTTTTCGTTGGAAATCCGTCGGAAATTTTAAAAAAAAATTAAATTATACATCCAAAATAATATTTAATAATTATATCTATACATACTAATATCATATACAAAGGAACATATACTGGATCCAATCCATCTGATTCCTACTATATTTCAACATGGAATGAATCCATCAAATTTTGATCATGCACACAGCATACATAACAAGAGAAAAACAAAAAGTGAATAGAAGTAAATTGGAATGGTAACATTGATCTCTACCAAGGACAGCACATCAGGGTGCTCAATTACACACACACACACCTTGTCATTCCGCTTATAAGCTCTCTTAAGCTGCAAAACAATCCTTCTGAGCAAAAGATCCCCTACTTCAGGAAACTTGGTATTCACAACAGCAACTAATGCAGCAAACACATCGGTAAACCCCGGTGATGCCATCTGCGACTTCATACACGATCTACAAAAGAGACCTCTTCTTTCATCACCATTAATGCCAAGTTAATCTCTGATACCCAGGACTACTCTTGTCCTCAACTTCTTTCATCATTCTAGCCAACTTAAAAGGAGGAATATAAACACCTCCACTCTTCCCCAAGTTAGATGCATCACCATTAATGCCACCATGCCTTAGAAATGTTTTTACTATAGGACCTCCCAATTCAAACTTCAAAGACTTTAAAATTTCAGCTTCCATAGCCACAACCTTTTAACAAAAATAGTATCTAAAATTAGCATCTACCCAAAACAAAACAAACAAGCCATAGACACAAAACATCTGAACACAAGAATCACCTCTTCCTTAGAATATGTATTATCAGTAATGTAACAAAATTCCTCAATCTCAGGTGGCTTAATCTCCTCATATTTCCTATTTGCATGATAATAAAAAACAAGAACGTTAAAATTATTAAACTTTAAACAAAAACAAGAAACAAGAACATAAAAAGAATTTGAAATATGAAAATGGAAGAAACTCACGAAGCAATGAGCATGAAAGAAACACCAAGCAATTGAAGCTTCTGTCTACTTGGGTCATTCAACGAAAGATTGGAAGAAACTCACGAAGCAATGAGCATGGAAGAACACCCCTCATACTAGCGTTAATATCCTTCTGAACTTTCTGAATGTAATCATGTAATGGTCTTTTACTAGGATCCACCTGAATCATAAACACAAAAATTAAAAACCCTAATTATAATGCAAATCCCCAAATTGAAAAATAGAACCCTAGTAATGAAATTAAATTGAAATGAACTATTGCAGTACCTCCGATTTACGAAGGTAATTGTAAATATCAGAAACATAGGGGAAGAGAAACGGAGGAGAAACGGAGGAGAAATGGTTGCCGGAGAAACGGAGAAGAAATGGTGCGAGCGCGAGCGAAACTACCTTCGTCTCTATGGAGCACGTTGAGCGGCGGCGACGGAGGGAGGAGGAGGGTAGAGGGCGAGGGAGGTCGTGGGAGGAGAGACCGAGGGAAAGAATGAGAGTGAGGAGAGTGTGATTCTGATTTCTGAGGGAGAGAACGAGAGTAAGGTTAAGTTTTAATTTTGGACTGTTGGTTTGCGACGGATTTTAAGGGGTTTGCGTCCAAAAATTCCGTCGGAAATTTGCGACGACTCTGATTCCGTCGGAAACTTCAGCGTGAATTTGTCCGCCTTTTTATTTTATCAGTTGCGACAGTGGTTTTGGTCGCAAAGCCGTCGCAATTTGCGACGGGAATGTTTTTCGTCGGAAATGTTCGCAGGAAACAAGCCTTATTCTTGTAGTGTTTGGGTGAAGAGCGATGGTTGAGACGTCGCCTAGGTGGGGACCTGACAGGACTTGAATTCACAGCCCCTGGGGGAGGAGTACTCCAATGAGGGCGAGGCTGTTTAGGCATTGAAGCCACACGCCTTTCCATCTGCCCTGAGGCGCACTTCTTGTTGTGCCATGACTTGAGTGCGACGTCCGAGTGATGCGGTAAGGTGATCCCGGGTGGGGTACCTGTGATGCCACTCTGATGCTCAAGTCAGTATAGAGAATTATGGAGTAGTATAGAAAGGAATGAGAATGTACCTATTAATTGCAATGTGAGCCAGTATTTATAGGGATTCGTACCAGCTTTAAGTCGTTGGATCGATCGGATGAATCTGAGCCGTCCAGGCTTGATATAGTCATAAATGAGTTGATTTATTATAGATATGAATCAAGGGGATTAGGCTTATCCAAATCTTATTGCTGAGTAGGCTCTTGGCCCAATCCATAACATATCCAAACCCTTGAATATAAGGTAAATGGAAATTATTAGTTACAAGTTATTGCTATGAGTGTTATTCCTTGCTATTGTTTCTTAATGTCTGGTTACCCTGAAATGACATAATCTATATTAGGCTAAATATATATTTTGGCCCTTTATCTTTGGGGTTGTGGTCACTTTGGCCCTTTATCTTTTTTTTTTCTCATTTTAGACCCTCATGTTTTTTGTTTGTGTCATTTTGGCCCCTGCCGTTATGTTTATGTTTTTTTAGGCAAATTTTTAAGGACGAAAATGAAATCAATTAAAAACATAAGGGCCCAAAATGAAATCAATTAAAAACATAAGGGACTAAAATGAAATCAATTAAAAACATAAGGGACCAAAATGATAACAGCAGGGGCCAAAATGACACACAGAAAAAACATGAGGGTCTAAAATGAGAAAAAAAAGATAAAGGGCCAAAGTGACCACAACCCCAAAGATAAAGGGCCAAGATATATATTTAGCCTCTATATTACTTTTTCCGTAGGAGTTTCTACATGCTTAATGTCCTAGCAAACCGTCTAGACTCACCCAAATCGCACAAGTAAAAGCAAGAAGATATTTTTGGTTACCATGTTATTTATGTGTAGTATTCATTGAATTTGTCGATAACTAATCTATGTTGGGAAAGTTGGCTGGACACATATACTCGGCTTTATCGGTTTGTGTGGTTCTCCTCTCCCAATAGAATTTTCACCACATGCAATACTCGAACTCGAATCATTGGAGTGGGATCTGAACTCAGTTACCTTTCGGACCAATCCTTGTTGGTAATCAAATAAATGGATTAACATCAACATATCATCAGCGGACATTGATATTTTCCAAGGGTTACATATTCTGTTCAGCTTGCTTATAAAGTTATGTATTATCAATTTGGTTGGATACGTGGAAATTAAATAAATGGATTTGAAAGAAAAAAATAGTTTAAAAAGACAACAGTTTCTGTATAGGCAACCTCCATAATTCACTAGTGGAAAAAATGGATTCTGCATCATCAATTAATATCGGTTCAAAAACTAACTGATGTTAAAAGTAATGCGGTGGCATTTTTGAAATTATCATTAAAGTTTTGGCATCGGTTGAGGCTCTAACCGATGTAGAATTGCACACCTAAGGCAAGATTACACATTCAATATCAGGTCCAATGGCAACTGATGCGGAAAATCGAAAATTAACATCGGCTCTCTAATTAGAACTGATGCGGAAAATCCCCAATTTTTTTGAGGTCTCACGACATTTCATTTAGCTCTTCGTTCTCACCCTTCACTGTCGTTCTCTCCCTCTCACACGGCGCCGTTCTCTTCCTCTCAAATGGCGCCCTTCTCTCCTTCTCACTCTGTGTCGTTCTTTCTCACCCACTCACCCTAAACCCCAAACGTTCTCCACGCCGTTCTCTCTGCGTCGTCCACGCCGTTCTCTCTGCGTCGCCCACGGAGTCGCTGTCCCGATCTCTCGCGTCCACGCCGTTCTCTCTGAGTCGTCCATGCCGTCGCTGTCCCGATCTCTCGCATCGCCGCCTCTTCAAGTAAGTTCCATTTATGATTTATGAGATTTTTCAGTTTCCCTATAATTCCAAGTTTCCCGTCACATTGGTTTTTCCCTCTATTCGCGTAGGGAAAACCCTTGCGCGACCAAGCCTTCTTCTTCGGCCGTAACGAAGGCACCGTTCAATCTCTGATGGCACCTTCATCTTTCCGTTGTACAGGTAAGCCTTCATCTTATCGCGTTTTCGTTCTTGTTTTAATCTTCGATTACAATTTCACTTTTGTTTTTGATAGATCTGAAAAAGAAGAACCTGGCCGAGTTTGTAATTGTCACTCAATGCATAGCTCCGCAAAGGGTGAATGACCAATACTTGACTAATGTCCTACTTAAGATCAATGCCAAGGTATATATATCTTCTGTTCATTTGTTGTAATATTTATTTAATACTTATTTTTTTGTGTAATCTGTGGTCTTACTTTTCCTTTTTTAATCTCAATTTGATGTTTTTATTCTCTTTTAGCTCGGTGGGTTAAATTCACTGTTGGGTGTTGAGTATTCTCCTTCCATTCCAATTGTTTCCAAAGTGCCCACGCTCATTCTTGGCATGGATGTGTCCCATGGCTCACCTGGGCAATCTGATATTCCATCAATTACTGCGGTAAATAATGTGTTTTTGTGTGGGAGTGTTTGTATATGGTCTCAGTATTAATTTTCTGGTTGTCTAAATGTTTTCCAACTTTTTCCTTGAATGAATGCCTAAATATGCAGGTGGTCAGCTCTAGAGAATGGCCACTAATATCTAAGTATAGAGCGTGTGTCCGGACCCAGGGTGCAAAGACTGAAATGATTGATAATTTGTTTAAGAAAGTGTCTGAAAAGGATGATGAAGGAATAATAAGGTACTTTTTAGCAGCTTCGTAACTTGGTCCTGACAGATATGGAGGATCAATTTCTCCCTCACTTTATTGTTCATGTTTCTTTGGTCTTTCATTGTGTGAAAAAACATATATTTCTGAGCTAATTCTTTTGATTTCTTTCCTACGTCCCCTGCTTATGGAAAGTCTTCATTTTTCATTGTTGTTAGCACAATCTCTCATGGTGCTGGATGATCATTGAAATACATTGTTTTGAAATCTTTCTTGCAAGCTGCCTATTGGCAATGGCTATTTGATTTTTAACTTTTTTTCCTGTATAATTAGTTTTATTTTAATCCTTATTTTTATTGCGTGCAGGGAGTTTCTTGTTGATTTCTATTCCAGTTCTGGGAAGAGAAAACCCGGCAACATAATTATCTTCAGGTTAGTTTTCTCTACAAGTTTTCTAGACTGATTAGCACTGATTTTCTATTGTTTTTCCTTTTCTGTGTTAACAAGGTTGCCTTTTCCTTTTTGCTGATGAATGAAGGGATGGAGTCAGTGAATCCCAGTTTAATCAAGTCTTGAACATTGAGGTCAGTCAGATTATGGAGGTTATTAAAATGTTTTATATATGATATGATTTGTTTTGTTGGTCATTAATCTTAAATTTTGTAATTTTAGGCTTGTAAGTTTTGGTCATTAATCTTAGATTTGTGAATGCTTGCATGCACATTCCAGCTCTCATGCCTAATTATGCTGTTTTGATGTAGACAAGCAATCACTTCTAAACACTAACAAGTGGGTTGAGGAGGTTCGTCAAGAGCGTGGTAGTGATGTTATCATTGTCTTGGTTGGAAACAAAACTGATCTTGTTGATAAAAGGTGAGTACCATGTTACCAAGTTAGGGTATGTGCCTATAACTATTTTTCTGACCAGATATAGTTTAGTTTTTGGTGAATATATATCATAATGGGGTTTCCATATTTTGTTGTAATGCATCATGGTTAGTTGCTCAATCTTTTGGCATACAAATATTTTCTAGTTAGTATGATAAAGTAGGTGTCTATCTGGTGGTACTATTTATTCAATGAATGAAATATATGAACTATTTATTAAAAAGTGCAGATGCACTTTTGCATAAATGCTTTCTATTCCTTGTTCTCTGTCTCCATGATACTGATTAGCACTAGCCTTTTTGTTTTGCTTGGCAGAATTTACCAAATGAGTTTGATAAAAGACACTTAGACTTGGACAAGAAGCTTGGAGATCGAGAAATGTTTGGCTTAGGATGTTCTAATTTTGCTGACAAACAAAGTATAGATGCTAAGGAAGTTACAACACTTGAGAGAGCAAGCTCTTTAGAGACCTGTGATTTATCCTTCCATATTGTCATGCATCCATCATATGTTCAAGCTCCTTATCAGCTGGTAAGCTGCAACTAAAAGGAGAGAAGCTACTTAAGGACATAGAAAGGGAGTGAAAATCATTACCATCACCGAAGTGTTTCAAATCTTTTTTGTATGGATCAAGTGCATGTTTTTGGAACACTACTACCAAATGTAAATATTATCAGTCTACTACGTACGTCTAACCAAGAAGCAGTTGGTCTTTAAACTTTATATTTGGCATTTTGTAGACATTACTACTACTTGATGACATGTTATCTTTTGAATGCATTATTCTTGTTCGTCTAATTAGGTTAGGATAATATTAAGACATAGTTTTTGCTGATGGAAAAATAATAATTGATCATAGAATGTTGCATTATGAAGATTTTCTCCATAAGAGAAAAGGTGACCAAGAATTTTTTTTTTTATTTAAAAAAGTTAGTTTTAACATCGGTTCCCATCAGGACCTGATGCGAAAAGTACTTTTCGCATCAGGTGGTTCTGAAAATCTGACGCCAAAAAGGTGCTAAAATCTAATTAAAAGGGACTTTTGGCATCGGGTGGTAATACAACTGATGCGAAAAATACTTTTCGCATCAGGTCCGTACCTGATGTAAAAGGTGCGTACTTTTAACATCACCTGAATCTGTAATGGACACGAAACCGATGCGAAAGTCATTTTTAACCGATGCGAAAAGCCTAAATTGTAGTAGTGATTAGAAGTAAAGTAAAAAAAACACAAACACCCATATGATTCGAGTGTAATTCGATAAGAAAATTGAGAAACTTAATAATAACATAGAATAAAGAAACTAAAATACTAAAAATAGAGACCTATCATGATATATATATATATATATATATATATATATATATATATATATGCAGTTTAATTGAAGACAACAGTTTCTGTGTATTTATGGGCAACCTCAATAATTAGAGTTAATGCTTAAAGAACACCGAGGAGAAAACACAAACACTCATGTGGTTCCTGTGTAATTCAATAACAGAATTGAGAAAATTGAGAAAAAACATGGATAAAAGAAATTAAAATAGAAACCCATGATGAAAAATGTAGTGCATAGTAAACGGGTTATCAAACTCTCTATGAGAGTGTATTTTCATTGATCAATTGAATTCGGTTACATCAAGCTATTTATACAGATGACTTAGATCTAGATGGACCAATGAGCCTGTGCCACATCAGCCATTTTGTTACACTTTAGTTATAGCTGGATGCCACGTCATTTTCCACGTGATTGATTGAATTGCCAGTGTGTCCACTCTTCTCATGTTGGTTGTGACTGGGCACACTCTCAGTGTGCTGCTGATGGCACACGGGCGCCAAGTGCGCCAGACTCTCTATTACTCCCCCTTCAATGGCAAGGTTGTGCTTACGAGAAAGTGCAACCTTGAGCTTGGACCGTTGTGGAGAGTGGCTTGGTGAGCGCATCAGCAATTTGAAATGAGGCTGGCACATGTTGTACAAGCATAGTTTTAGCCACAACCTTTTCGCGAACAAAGTGGATGTCTAACTAGCATGAAGCACCTGGTTATAGGCAAGTGATACTGCACTGAGATTGTCGCACAGCAGTGTTGGTGTCTGAAATTGGACACCTAGTTCTTGGAGAAGGGATTGAAGCCAGAGCAATTCAGAGGTTGCATGAGCCATACCACGGTATTCCACTTCAGCACTAGAGCGTGCAATCAAGGTTTGCTTCTTGGAGCTCCACGAGACAAGATTAGGTCCAAGGAAAATACAGGTTCTCAAGGTTGACCGTCGATCATCAACATCACTAGCCCAATCAAAGTCACTATAGGCTCTTAACGATAGTGCACTGTCCCGTGTTGCAAGTTTAAGTAGGAGCCCATAGTGTTGTGTACCAGACAGGTACCGGAGGATCCTTTTCACAGCACGTCAGTGAGATTCAAGAGGAGCTGAGAGAAATTGGTAAACCTTATTAACACTGAAGGCAATCTCCGGACGAGTGAGAGTGACATATTGAAGAGCACCGACTATAGAACGGTACTGGTGAGGATCTTCAATGATGTCAGAGCCTTGTTTGCTTAGTTTGACCATAGACAACATAGAAGTGGCAGTGCTATGACAAGTTGTCATGTTAGCACGAGCAAGCAAGTCACGAATATACTTGGACTGAGTAAGAAGTATATCACCAGAGGATAAGTGATGCACTTCAATTCCAAGAAAATAATCAGGACGTCCAAGCTGTTTTAATGCAAATGTGTTAGAGTCTGGTGATGAGGTCCTTCACAAGAGAGGGATTAGAGCCAGTAATGAGAATATCGTCAACATACACAAGAGCATACAAGTGCACGCCTTTGCTTCATATATAAACAATGAAGGATCACATTTGGTGGAGTGAAACCCAGACTGAAGAAGAGCCTGTTTCAACCCGATCTTACCAGGCACGAGGCGCCTGCTTGAGGCCATAGAGTGAGCGCTTGAGACGACAGACATGGCTCTTATCTTTGGAAGCAAATCTAGGAGGCTGTGTCATATAGATTTCTTCATCAATGAAGCCATTGATGAAGGCATTGTTCACATCAATTTGCTCAATGTGCCATTTGTTGGTAAGAGCCAAAGTAAGTAAGACACGAATTGTCGGAGAGAAGGTCTCACCAAAATCTTGTCAAAGTTGTTGATTGTAGCCCTTGGCTTCAAGTCTAGCCTTATATTTGTTCACCGTGTCATCAGCATTCTCCTTGATATGGAAAACCCACTTGCATCCAATTGCCTTTCGATGAGCTGGCAATTGTGTAAACACCCAAGTGTTGTTAGTAGTAAGAGCATTGTACTCTTGTTGCATGGCTGCAAGCCAATGAGGATGATCTAGTGCATGTTTCACACTGGTAGGCTCAGTGTGTGTGTGTGTGTGTGTGTGTGTGTGTGTGTGTAAGCTCATTGTGTGTGAGAAACACCCTTGGTTTTAGGTTGCCTGTTTTGGAACGAGTCACCATAGGATGAGTGTTGGTGGAGGGAGATGGAGGAGGCTCAGTGGTTGTGGAGGTATCAGAGGGCACAGATACTGGTTCTAATGAAGTGGTGACAGAAGGTATAATGTTGGGTTTAGGATTGGTATCAGGATTGATGAGGGTGAGAGGATCAAGAGATGTAGTTTGGATAATAGGGGTTAAATGAAGGAGTAGTTTGGTTGTATCTGATGGAATGGGAGAGGATGATTGAGATTTTGGAAATAGAGAAGGGTAGGGAAATGTGGTCTCATCAAAGATTACATCCTTGGAGATATAGATGCGCCCTTCTGAGTTGAGACACTTATATCCTCTGTGGCGCGGAGATTTGCCCAAATTGACACAAGGAGTGCTGTGAAATTCCAATTTGTGCTAGTTGTAAGGTCTGATGTGAGGGAAGCAAAGACAACCAAAAGTGTGGAGGGTGGTGTATTTGGGTTGTTGTTTGAATAAAGCATGAAAGGGTGATGTATGAGCAGTGAGTACAACAGTAGAAAAATGATTGATCACACGGACAGCAGTAGTAAAGCTGTGATCCCAATAAGTAAGAGCAAAGATGTCTGCGCCAGAAGAGTGAGCCCCATCTGAGTGATCGATGTGACGATGTTTCCTCTCCACAACCCCATTCTGATGTGATGTGTCTAGGCATGTTAGGCGATGGACAATGCCAAGGCTATCAAGCAACTTGGTGAATGATCTGTATTCACCACCAAAGTCAGATTGTATAGCTTTGATGTTGCCTGCAAACTGTGTTTGTATCAGTTTGTGAAACTGAGATAAGGCAGCAAGTGCTTCAGATTTAGCCTTGAGAAAGTAAATCCAAGTGAAACGTGTGTGTGCACACAAACGTAATGTAGTAAGAGTAGCCCTGACTTGAAGGCTCAGGGGAGGGACCCATAAATATGTGTGTACCAGATCAAATGGAGCAGTGTGTTGTGTGTGAATGCAGGTGCAAATAGGCGATGTGATTTACCCAAACAACATGAATTACAGAATTGACCATCAGTAGTTTTAGGTGCAGGTAGTTTACACAACTTTAAAATAGTTTGAACAGGTTGTACATTAGCATGGCCTAGGCGCCTATGCCACAAAGTTAAATTGGTGGAGCTTGGCAAGACAGTAGCAGCAAGACAGCTACTCTGAGTAGGATAGTGAGAGCTATGTGGGGAAGAGCGTGCATTATTATTCTTCAAATGTAGAAACTTGAACTTGTTGAAATTGTAAAGACCGGCAACATCAAGTTGTCCCTTAAGGAGAGGGCGCCTAGATACCTGAGATTTAACAACACACTTTGACGCATGAAATTGAAAATAAGCACTGTTATCTTATGCAAACTTGGATCCTGATAATAAATTTCGTGTAATTGATGGCACATGAAGTATGTTCTTAAGTGCAAGTGTGACATTAGGTGCAAGTGGTGAGTGAAAGTGTGAAGAACCAATGGCTTGTATGGGAACCAACTTGAACCTGAGTTGTGCCAGTGTATGGTTCACTGTGTTCCTAGTTCTCAGCATGGTGTGAAGTGATGGGACGCACCTGTGTCCCCAAACCATGCTTCATAATCTAGATCCTTAGGCAGTGTGAGATCATCAGTGAAACCTTGGATATTACCTGAAGTAGAGGTCATCAAAGCCTTAGCTTGATCAATATCAGTTGCTGGTGTGTCATCACACTTCACAGCAGCAGTGTCTGATGCATTCTGTGCTACAGAATTTGCACTAGGAGGCGGTACAAAGGACTCATCAAAGCGGAACCAGCAATCAACCACTGTGTGACCATACCTCTGACACAATTGGCAGGTAGGTCTAGGTCCAGTAGGTAGAGGACCACACCCACGGCCACGAGCGCGGCCTCTATTAAACCTACCATGTCCACGAGCAAAGTTGTTTTGACCATAGGAACCATAGGCCAGTGCATTGTTATTAAAGTGACGTGAGGAACCTGATGCTTTTGAGTTACCAGTGATGTGTGCAACATTAGCAGATACAGTAGCAGTAGTTAATTCTTGTCTAAATTTATCAAGTTGAGTTTCTTGAACCAATAACAGTGACTCAATATCAGTGATGCTAGGTGTATCAGCTTTACCAAATATCATCATTACAAAAGCATTATATTCTTCAGGAAGACCATCCAAAATTATGTCAATTAGGTCTTGATCTTGGATATTTTTACTAATAGCAGTTAACGAATCAGCAATCAAATGGATCTTAGTTACATACTCAGAGATAATGTGTGTGTACCTTTCTTAATTTGTGTTCTTAAGTTCGGAACGTAGTTGACGCACCTTGGCTTTGAGATGAGCGTAGTAGTAGGTGTGATTTTTGTCCCAAACTTGTGAGGAGTGACGGCAGCTTAACACACGAGGTAGAATGACTTCTGAGAGAGTTGAAAGTAACCAAGTGAACAACATTTAATCTTGAACAAGCCACTTCTCATAGGCTTCAGATGATTTGTTTGCAAGACGATCAGCTTCCGATTGAAATTGTTGCGGAATTTTCGGATTGACGGGCAAACGATGGAGTTTGTGAGTGGTTATAACTCCTTCACCTGTTTATTCCACAGGAGGAAATTCTTGTCGTCCAATTTGATGGACAATTTTGGCGTTGCAAAGAAACATGGAGGTGCAGAGCCAGCGACGCCTCCGTTGAAAATGGAGGTCGCGATGGTGCTTGGCGAAGATTCTGGCGTTGTCGCCATGGAAGAAGCTTCGATTTGCAGAGCGGAATCGCGTGAAATTTTCACAGTGCAGGATCGTAGATGGAGATTACTAGTTTTATGTCTTGCCACCCATCAACCATAATACACCATGTTTCTCCACAATAACTACGACAATTATCAACTAACAATTGAACTTCTTTTTTCATAACAGAGAGTAATTTAGTTCTCAATGCATGATAAGTTGGCCATTTATAACCAAAACCAAATGCGTCGATTGCATCCATCATTTTCTTATATAAAATTGAATTGCATTCATAGGGATGCAATTTTTAAAGAAAGGTGTTGCAACAACAAGATCAACCTTATGCACGATTTTTTTACACGTTGTAAATTGTTGGTTGAGATCTAAAGGCAGTTCTTGGAGCAAAGAAATCAGTTACTCCTCCAGTTGCTTTCCTTTTTACAATTTTTGAGAAAGGTGCTGTATTGTTAATCAGCGCTTCAACGGATTGGGGAAGAAGTATTTGCTTCCCGTCATCCTCATCTAATTCCATGACATTACAACCATAAGGATTTTTCGTCATCACATACATTTGAAACATTTTTTCTCCTTGAAGTTTCCTTTTGGCAACCTAATTCATAACTTATTTGTCCAGTAAGAGGTTGTTATTCCTCCACTTTTGAAAACTTTCCCACAAAACACACATGTATACACTCTCTTTCCTCCTTGTTCTATGATCAACTTACAAAATTTTAACAAAAAATTATTGAGAAAGTTACATGTAATCCTAATACTTCCTTTCCTTATCATGCATCCTTACATACATAAATGTCCTTATATTCCCTATCCTACATCCTACAATTTGTGCAGACAGAGGTGGAACTTATGTAGACCACACAGGGATTGATACAAAAGTAGAAGTAAAAAAGAAAGAAAGATGAAAAAAAGTAATCCTTGAACCAGAGGTACAGAGGAAAAAAGTCCTTGAACTAGAAACTGGAAAAAAAAAATGAAATCATGTGCAAAGGAAACTTGTGTTGTGTTTTAAATTAATGAACCAGAAACTTGTGCAGAGGAAAGAAACCCACCGTGATCAGAAGTAGCACTGCTGAACAAAGGGAGAATGACGAAGGAGTAAAGAGTGCATCGCTGCCGTGGCTGGAGGGCAGCAGCCTGATATCGCTGTCGTGAAATGGTTCTATTCTAGGGTTTCAAGTATTTTTTTTACCAATCCTTGTGTAATTGTTGTCTTGTCCAGTTTTTCAATGCAAAAAGACTTTTAAAGTAATGCATGAAGAGACGGAAATGGATAGTATAACTTTTTGGCAGGAACTTCCCCCTAACTTTAGTTTTTTTTTTGAGAAAGAAAAGAAAAATGGAGAGAAATGAAGGAAAATAAGATGAGAGATAATGTATAAAAAGAGAGAGATAGACACAAAGTTAGGGGGAAGTTCCCGCCAAAAAGTCAGATGATCCTTCCCCTGAACTGGTTTGGCTTCCCAGTTTCGAGGAACCACCCTCTATTTAGGCATTTTTTAATGTGTTTTTTTTTTGCGTTTTGGCGGAACAAGAAAAACTGAAAAAGTCAACAATCAAACAAGTCATGGTAAAAAAACTGAAACCCTAGAATAGAACCACTCTAGGGCGGCGCTATCAGGCTGCTATGCTCGAACCACGAGGGTGCTGCACTGTGTACTCCTTCCCCATCTCCCTTCGTCTGGCGGCACTACTCTATTTTTGTTCACAGTGGATTTTTTTTCCTCTGCACAAGTTTGTGGTTCATTATTTCAAAACACAACACAGGGAGGGAAGGGAAAGTGTATACTTGTGTGTATATTGTGAGAAAGTTTTCAGAGGTGGAAGAATCAATAGAGTAAATCAGTTGGCTGGAAAAATTGGTGATGCATTAGGTTGCAAAAAGTGGATCCTGATATTAGATTTAGAATGGAAGAGAACTTAACAGAAATTTCAGAAAAAAATTTTAGATGTATGGGATGACGAAAATCCTTATGGTCCTAATTTTATGGAGTTAGATGAGGATGACGTGCAAGAAATACCTTTTGTTTTTCAATTTGCTAAAGCAGTGATTAATAATACAACACCTTCCTTACAAAATGCAAAAAGGAAAGCAACGAGAGAGGAGTAACTAATTTCTTTGCTCCAAGAATTGCCCCTGGAGTTCAACCAACAACTAAGAGTGTTCTTGCAGCCTGCAGGTACAGAAGTTGTGCATATGGTTGATCTTGTTGTTGCAACATTTTTCTTTGAAAATTGCATCCTTATGAATGCTTTAAAATTTAAATTCAATTTCACATCAGAAAATGATTTGTTGGCATGCAATGAGAACTAAATTACTCTCTGATACGAAAAAAGAAGTTCATTTGTTGGTTGATAATTGTCGTAGTCACTAGAGAAACATGGTGTACTATTATGATTGATGGGTGACAAGTAGGGTTGTTCAAACTAACTGGAAAACTGAATTGAACTGCTGAACCGAACCAAACCGAACTATTACAAACTGAACTTTTAGTAACAGTTCTGAACCGAACTATATTTATTCAACACAATTCACTAACTGAACTGTTAGGACCAGTTCAGTTAGCGAACTAAAAACTGTTAAGGGTTAAGTGAAAGTGCTTTTCCTCTCCAGTTCACTCCACGAACACGAACATCATCTCAGACTCTCACTCCACGCGAACATCTTCTGCGATTCTTCTCTCACACTCTCACTCCACGCGAACATCTTCTCCTTCTCTGCGATTCCTCTCTCACACACTCACTCCACGCGAACATCTTCTGCGATTCTTCTTTGCGCGAACCCATCGGTCATCCCTGCGATTCCCATCCTGCGCGAAGCCGCGAACCCATCTCTGTGCGAACTGCGAACCCATCTCTCACTCTACGCGAACTTGAACCGCGATTCCTCTCTCACTCTCTTCTCTCAAGTCTCAATCTCTGCGAAGTGTGAAACCCTAATCCATCAAAGAAGTGTGCGAACTGGGAACTATCAAAGAACTGAAGAACGAATTGAACTGTGCGAACTGCGAACTGTGCGAACCAAAGAACTGAAAAACGAGCTAAGAAATTGAGAACGAACTGGGAACCATCAACGAACTGAAGAACGAACTGAAGAACGAACTGAGGTAATTTTCTTTAATCACTGCTTTTGGGTTGTGTATCGTTTTCTTTTTCTGGTTTTTACATGATTTTAGATTCACTTGTTACTTTCCTGATCTGGGTTTTAGATGATTTTTTCTGGGTTGTCTAAGAAATTGAGAAATTGATAGTTCTGAAATTGATAGTTCTGAAATTGTTGCTTTCCTCATGTGAATTAACAGTTCAATGTTCTGGGTTTTAGATTCAATTTTCTGATCTGTGAAATTCTGATTTGTGATTTTCTTGTTTTAGATTCACTTGTTTTAGATTCACTTGTTTCTGATTTTCTAACCTAAGGAATAATGTTGCAATTGGCTCTCTCTTATATGTTGATTGAATTTATTGCCTTGTGTATCTTAAGAAAAACTCCATGTCATCGCACGATGAAATCTTAGACTTTACATTGCTGGAAAATGTTGAAGAGCAAGAGGTTCACACACTAGTTGCCCCGGGAACTACATTACCGCCTCTTCCTAGATCTTCTAAGCGTAAAACTCGGTCCGATGTGTGGAACCACTTTACTAAACAACCCGGTGATGAAATGTATGGCAAATGTCACTATTGCGGAGACTTAATTAAGTATTTGAGCGGGACAACAGAAATGAAGACCCATTAGACTAGATGCAAGGACACTACAAGAATTACTTGCATTACTGGCTAGACATTTCTGGCGGAATCAGTCAGCCAGTAAGTTTTCTGGTGGAATTATGCGACTTCTGGCGGATTCAGTCTTCCAATAAGTTTCTGGCGGATTCCATAACATTTCTGTCGAATTTAAACAGCCAGTATATTTACTGGCGGATTGAGTAGGAATTTCTGGCAGAAATTAACTGAAAAACTAAAATAATTTTATAAATAATTATATCCGCCAGTAATTGCATTTACTGGCGGAAATTTCAGTCAGAAAATACCCTCAAAAGCTACGCATTGACTGTCAAAAAGGGCCAATAATGCAGTTCCGCCAGTAACACGCATGTTCCGCCAGTAACGTAGTTCAGCCAGTAACAGGAAATTTCCGCCAGTAACATATCCGTCAGTAAATTCATTTACTGGCGGAATTTCAGCCAGTAACATACCCTAAAAAGCTGTGCATTGACCATTAAAAATGGCCAGTAATGGGATCCGCCAGTAACATGCTTAATTCCGCCAGTAAATGCAAAGTGAGTGTCGCGTCACATGCGTGGGCTGTCAGCTGCCCAATTCCGCCAGTAATGCACCCGTTCCGCCACAATTCCGCCAGTAAAATTCGTGACATAATCCGCCAGTAATGCCTTTAATTCCGCCAGTAACTGCATCTTCTCCTTCTTGCTTGCGTCTTCTCCTTCTTGCTCCCATTATAAAATCTGAAACCTCCATTTCATTTCTTATTCATTCCACCATTTCTCTCAAATGTGTCTAAAAATTTTTTCATTCATTCACACCATTTCTCTCCAAGTTCTAAACGAAAGTTTCCAGATTTGTTAAAGGTATGTTTGTAAAAATATATTTCATATTAGGTTGTTTTCGTTAATATTTTGTTTTAAAAGCTGAGTTGTTAATATTTCTGATATATCATATTTGTTAGCTTGCTTAAGTTTGGTTGAAGATTTGCTCAAAAGAAACCGGAATTAGCATCAAGCCAGAATCTTCTCTTCATTACCGGTTAGTTATCAAGTTATTTCTTACTAAATATTTATAGTTGTAAGTTTTTTAAAATCTGTTAATTAAAAACCAATTTCTGTGATATATTATAAAATAATATATTTTTGTATTTTTTTAAAATGTGTTTATAATTAAAAAATTAGTTTTTAAAATCTGTTTATATTTATTATTAAAAAATGAGTTTTTTTTTACAATCTGTTTATAATATTTACGGATTAAAATAAATATAATATAGTATTTTTTTTTCAAAAAATATAATATACTATTATTATAGTCTTTTATAGTATGACAAAAAAAATATAAATGTGTTATAATTATTATTATTAACTAATATACTGTTTTTTTTAATATACTGATATTATAGTGTTATTTTTAATTAATAATTATTTATTAAAAATAAATAAAATAAAATTAGATAAATTCAAATAAAAATTGTTTAATATGTAAAATGATATAAAATGTTATTATCTTTTTTTGACAAGATAAAATGTTATTATCAAAAAATAGGAATTAAATCAAAATAATGTGTTGTTAAAATAATATTAATTATATTTGTATCATAGATATTATTTAGTATAGTATAAATTGTGTTGTTTTGTGTTGTACTTATGAAAATAAAATCTGTGTTATATTTACTATTAATAATTATGTTATTTGTAATTATTTTGTTTATTTTAATAGTTAGAATCACTATAGATTAATAAATAATAGTTAGTAGTTATTATAATTTGGATATGAATGTGTATTGTTCTAATACACATATTACTATGTTGTAGTATATATTAAGAACATTGATGCAAAAAAAATGGATCGTAGTTGGATGTATGATCGAATGTATCCCGGTAGAGCTGGGTTGAAAAGACGTTTTGTCGAAGGAGTCGAAGAGTTTGTTCTTTTTGCTAAGCGTCAAAAAGAATTTGAGCAACAAGGTGGAATTAGATGTCCTTGCTTCAAATGTGTATTTCGATCTATAAAAAATGAAGGTGAGGTTCGACTTGATTTGTACAATAATGGATTTAAGCCAAATTATTGGATATGGACCCGTCATGGCGAGGTAGCAGCTGGAGTTCCTGTTCCTGCGGTTGACAATGTTCCTTTTCAAGTAGAAGGTCACACTTCAAGTCCAGTCACAGTCGTTGCCACATCTAGTAGTAATCCAAACACTACAGGGTATGAGTTGCTTGATGTTGTTCAGGGAATGATATCTGATGCTGTCGGTGTAAATTTGGATTTTGAAGAACCACAATATGATGCTGACGAAGTTCCAAACGAGGAAGCTCAGAGGTTTTATATGTTTTTGAACGAGACAAATAAACCATTATTTGAAGGATCTAAAGACTCCAAATTATCAATGTGTGTTCGGTTGTTGGGTCTTAAGTCTCAATTTAATGTTGCGGAATTGTGCATGGAATATATGACTAAAATGATGTTAGATGCAACCCCAATCAGAGGACTTTTGCCGCAGAGTTATTATGATGCTAAAAGATTGGTATCGAAACTTGGTTTGAAATCCATAAGAATTGATTGTTGTGTTTCTGGTTGCATGATCTATTATAATAATGAGTTTGGCATAAATGATGGAGAGTTGCTGCAATGCAAGGTTTGTCAAGAGCCACGGTATCGTGTCAGCAGAAAAGGGACGAGCAAAGGCAAACAAGTGCCAAGGAAAGCAATGTTCTATCTGTCAATTATACCAAGGCTGAAGAGGATGTTTACTTCAATGGAAACTGCGGGTAAAATGACGTGGCACTATGAAAATAGAAATAATTCTGGTGAGTTACGGCATCCATCTGATGGTGAAGCTTGGAAGCATTTTGATCGTGTGCATCCAGATTTTGCCAGTGATCCACGCAATGTTCGGCTTGGTTTGTGCTCTGATGGTTTCACACCCTATATTCAAGCATCGGCATCACCGTATTCTTGTTGGCCAGTTATTGTTACCCCATACAACCTTCCTCCAGAAATGTGTATGTCTAAACCATACATGTTTTTAAATTCTATTATTCCAGGGCCAAGTAGTCCAACGGCTGGTATTGACATATATTTGCAACCTTTGATTGATGACCTCAAAAGGTTGTGGAATGGCGTTTTAACTTATGATGCAGCACGTAGAAAAAATTTCAACATGAGGGCAGCTTTGATGTGGACCATTAATGACTTTCCTGCTTATGGAATGTTGTCTGGATGGGGGACACATGGTAAGTTGGCGTGTCCGATTTGCATGGTTGACACAAAGACTTTTACTCTTAAATATGGAGGAAAAACCACATGGTTTGACTCGCACCGTAGGTTTTTACCCAGTGATCATCCCTTTAGAAAGTCAAAATATGGATTCATCAAGGGGAAAGTTGAAACAGCTGAACCTCCTCGTAGGTTGACATCAGAAGAAGTTTGGAATAGTGTCATGGATATCCCTCATGTGGAAGTTGTTGCGGGTGTTGTTTCCCGTCCAGATGGTTATGGAGTATGGCATAATTGGACGAAAAAAAGTATTTTTTGGGAACTTCCATATTGGAAAGATAATCTATTGAGACACAATTTGGATGTAATGCATATTGAAAAGAATTTCTTTGATAACATATTTAACACTGTTATGAACGTGAAAGGTAAAACGAAAGACAATGAGAAGGCAAGGAAAGACATAGAGCATTACTGCAGGCGAAAGGATTTGTTGTTGGTTGACCAAGCTAACGGTAGGACACTGAAACCCAAAGCCAATTATACTTTATCTACAGAGCAAGCGAAAGCAGTTTATCAGTGGATTTCTGAGTTGAAAATGCCAGATGGTTATTCTTCCAATTTAGCAAGATGTTCTGATGTGGATAGTGGGAAGTTACATGGTATGAAGAGCCATGATTGTCATGTATTCATGGAGTGCTTACTTCCAATTGCCTTTAGTTCGTTGCCAACACATGTTTTGAATCCGCTCATTGAAATAAGTCAATACTTTAAGAATTTGTGTTCTGCAACGCTAAAAGCGAATGATCTTACAAAAATGGAACAAGACATCCCACTTATCTTATGCAAGTTGGAGAGAATTTTTCCGTCTGGGTTCTTTGATTCTATGGAGCATCTTCCTGTTCATCTAGCACATGAAGCTAAACTTGGCGGTCCTGTCCAATACAGATGGATGTATCCGTTTGAAAGGTAAGTTAATATATCGAAAGAATATATCAAATTTTTATTAGATGGGTTATTAACATATATCATTTTATCTATCTAGGTTCATGGGTGATTCAAAAAGATCAGTTAAAAATAAAGCTAGAGTTGAAGGATCGATATGTTCTTCTTACTTACATCGTGAAACAACTCATTTTTGCTCTTATTACTTCAAGAATGAATTTGCTTCTAGAAGTAGTCGAAATGAAACAGAAATTGAATGTCCAAGACATCGTTTAGCTTTGTCTGTATTTTGTCTACCTGGTCGTCAGTCTGGAAAGGAGTCAACTCACTAGCTAACAGAAGAAGAGTTAAACTCGGCCCATGTTCATGTATTGATAAACTGTACTGAGGTCCAACCATTCATTGAGTATGTATTTCTCAACCTATATAGCTATCTAAATTAGTTAATAAATTAATGTACACAGTTGTGTAACAATTAATATTTTGTTATTATAGGGAGTTTTTGTCATCAGGAGAAGTTGCGGAAGAGCAATCTTCTGCTCATATTCATGCACATTTTCCAATGTGGTTTAAGGAACGTGTGTATTTCCTCCCGCCAACTCCTACTAACCAACACTTGAGGAACTTATCTGACGGTCCTCGAAGATGTGTTAAAGAATGGCACACATACTTTGTCAATGGATACAAATTTCACACTAAGGAATGGACAGAGGGCAGAGAAACCGTCAATAGTGGAGTTTGCATGAAGGGTGACACCGGGAGAGGCGAAGATGATTTCTATGGTGTGGTTGAACACATATATGAACTTGCGTACCCTTATCTAGATTATAATCAAAAGGTGGTGGTTTTTTATTGTAAATGGTTTGACCTGTCCGCTCGAGGAACAAAGTTTAATCCAAAGACAAATACAGTGGACATTAAAATGACTAGTAGATATCGACCGTATGATCCGTTCGTCATTGCACAAAATGTGAGACAAGTCTATTATGTTTCTTATCCATCAACACAGACTGATCGGCGTGGTTGGTGTGTCGCAATTAAGACAAAACCAAGAGGTCGCATTGAGACAAATGATGACACAGTGGAAGACGTGCCATATCAAATGGATGAAATGTCCAACGTAAATGAAGTGATTGAAATAGAACCCATTACCCGTTTATGTGATGAGCCAAACACGGGTGATGAAGTTAATGATGATGAAGAAGATACAGATCATGAAGATGTTGTCGACCATGTCGGTGTATCAAGAATTCACTCATCTGATGATGATGGTGATTTTGAGAAAGAATGGGATTCTAATTAGATGATTTTATTTGTAATTAGATAATATTAATATATAAGACGCTTTTTGTATGAAATAATATTTATTCTTCATGTATGTTATTCATCATTTATGTTATTCATTATTTATTTGATTCATTATATATATATATATATATATATATATATATATATATATATATATACACACACACACACAGTGATGACATCATCAGGATCAGAAAGTAATGATGACCAACCTAATGATAAAGGGAAGAAGAAGGTTTCTACTTCTTTACGCGGTCGTCGTCGTGTGACTTATGTTGTTGTTGATGGCCCTTTTGTACCTCCACCTCGTACGGATCAGGATGGCAGTGGACCTAGCACTATGGATAGACCATTTGTGCCTCCACCTGGTAGTGTCGAGCCTCCGGCAGATGAAAATGGGATACGCAGGTATAATATTAATAGGGAAGTGGTTGAGGTTACGCGTGACGGTCGTATCGTAGCGAAGGTTATTGGTGACCAGTAAGTATTTATTAATTTATGACAATATATTTGGTTGATTTATTAAATATAAATTATAAATTATTATTGTTTTAATTTATCTTTTTTATAAACAGGTTTGATCATGGGAGGATTGTATCCAGCACGATCACAGACATCATCAAAGCGAATTACACTAGCCCCTGGTTGAATTGGAAAGAGGTCAAAAAGGATAAGACATCCAAATAGATCAAACAAAAGACCAAGGAAAGCCCCTCCAAATGCCACAGAAGAACAAGTAGCATCTTCGCCAAGTTACTCGAAATTTGACCAAGCAGCATGCCGATTTCAGCTTGCGAAGACAATTGTGAGTGCGGAGCTCCCATTTCGTTTTGTGGAGAATAAAGAAAATGGCAAATAGTATGAAAACCAAGTTTGACAAATATTGGGGAGATCCTGACTCAATGAATATTTTGCTATGGATTGCTCTCGTCCTTGATCCTAGGATGAAGTATTCGTTTGTGGAGTATCATATTGGTATTCTATGTGTTGATGCTACGAAGGCCACCGAGTTGAAGCTAAAAGTGATGACTTCCCTAAAAGCATTGTATGCTCAATATCAAGGTATAGAGCTTAGTAGCCAACCAGAATCACATCTCGATGATGATGATGATGATGAAGATGATCCGATGTACCTCTATCTAAAAACAACTCGGCGTAGTAGAACTGATCCACAATCAGAAATTGAGAAGTATTTAAAGGAAGAAGCTGAAGCTTACAATAAAAATGTAAGTTTTGATATATTGGGTTGGTGGAAAGTCAATTCTGTAAGGTTCCCCATCCTTGTAAGCATAGCTCGAGAGGTGTTGGCAATTCCCGTCTCAACAGTGGCATCCGAATGTGCATTCAGCACGGGAGGAAGAGTGCTCGGTGACCATCGTTGTTGCTTAAAGCACACAATGTTAGAAGGGCTTGTTTGCTTGCAAGATTGGTTGAAAGGGCAACCACACTATCTCTTTAATGATGAGGACCCTAAGGAGAACCTTAGATTTGATCAAGGTAAATTTATAACATTTTATTTATTTGGTCAACATTTTCGTTTGTAGATGAAATAATTTTGGTTTTGCAGAAATATCCTCTCAAGATCATGGTGTTAATTTGGATGACTGAGGACTTAGAAGACAACAAGAACATTGGAATTGCAGCAAACTTCATTGTTGCTACTGCAGCTGGAGTTTGTACATTATGAACTCTAATGATGTTAGTAAAATGGGGTAACATTCAAATCTTTCTTCAGAACCCTAATTGCAAGTGTATGTATTCTGATGTTGAAGTGGCTTTTGTATTTGAGATTCTGATGTTGAAGTGTCAGTTGTGTGCCTGTCTCCATGTAAATGGTAGTTACTTCTATTGAAGTTTTTGATGTTAAACAAGAGCATGATTCAATTGTTATTATGTGCTGGTGGATTGATTTATTTGCACTTTGAAACGTGTTCCTGCTTGATGCTGTGATCAACATAAACACATCTTTAGTTTCATTTTTGCCAACATGTAAAAAACCATTTTTATCTCTATTCATGAGCTGAGTTATGTGAAATTTCATGTTGCTGGTAAAATTACCTTCACTGTAACGAGTTATCTTCATTGTAAAGCCTTATAAAATCAGCTTATTTAGATGAATTTGTATTAGGAAAGCCTTATAAAATCCGCTTACATGTTCTTGAGCTTATTTCAGCTTGTTTTTCTAATCTCTCCACTATAGCTTGTTGAGACAATTTACAATATGGTTATTTAGAATTACACTCACCCTTTTAGTTCAATGTTCACTTGTAGCTAAATGTTCAATGTAGCTAAATGTTCACTTGTAGCTAAATGTTTAATTCTGTAGCTTCTGTAGCTAAATGTTCACTTGTAGCTAAATGTTCACTTCTGTAGCTTTCCAATATATATGTACAGAACTCTTATTGCAGCTAGTTATGAACTCTGATGGTTGGTTTGAATGATGACTGTATGCATACTCTCTCAGGCCCCTAGTAAATATTGACTGTATCTTTCTTGTCCTTATAATTCAGGAATGCAGCAATGATGAATGCAGCAAAATAAGAATTGGTTCAGCAAGTGTCAAGGGCAGAGAGAGTGCACTGGGAGAGAATATGAAGTGTTCATTTTGTTGGGCAGACTCAGTAATTTGCATTTCTAAGAGAGTTCCCCTTGAGGCCTTGACAACTTCAAATTTGACTTGGTTTTAAACTTTTATCATTTGCTGATCAGTTATCTTGATCATCTTTTTCCTTTTTTGTTTTGCATTTCATCATTGTAATAGTAGGAGTGATCAATTGAATTGAGAGAATTATTTTTGCAACAGAATGTAATGATCAATTGAAGTGAGAGAATTATTTTTGAAGGATACCATCTTAATATTGTCCACCAAATAGTTCGGTTAACAGTTCGGATCAGTTCAGGCCCAAAAATTCGAATAAATGAGTTAATAAAAGTTCAGTTTTTAAACAGTTCGGTTCGGAACTAAAAAACTGCAAACCGAACTGTTAATATAGTTTAGTTCGGTTCGGCGAACTGTTGTTGCAGTTCGGTTCGGTTTACCGAACTGTTTCAATTGGTTCGGTTCGGTTTGGTCCAGTTCTCCCCCTGAACGGCCCTAGTGACAAGACATAAAATAGGCAATTGATTAATCTTTTGGCATATATTGTCCTAGAGGAATCAGTTTTATCAGATTAGTTGATGTCGCAGATGTATTTAAGGATGCAACAATGCTTCGTAGTTTGTTTTGTGAGTTAGTTGAATATGTTGGTCCAAAAAATGTTATGCATCTTTTAGCTGATAATGCAACTAATTATAAAGGTATAAACATTTCTAAATGACGCAACTATCCTAACTTCTATTGGTCACCATATGCGCGCAGCACTTGTTTAAATTTGATGTTAGATGACATAGGAAAGATGGAACACATCTTAAGTCTAGCAAAGTGTGCATCCTTCCTTACGAAATTTGTGTATAATCATGGATTATTAGCTTGGCTGAGGGAGAGGGAATGATAGACAAAAATTATACACTTTGGTTCAACACCAACATGATCATCAAGTCGTGGTAGCTAACATAACTTTTGTGTAGCCATGATACTATAGAGACCCAAAGGTTGGGGATTTTATTAATTGCTATTCTAGATACTTAAGTTTGGAATGATATTGAGATTGTTGTGAGAATTGTTGCACCACTCGTACGATTGTTAAGAATTGTTGACGGTGATGATAAACCATCACTTGGTTATGTGTATTATGGCATGCATAGAGCAACAAAAGCTATTAAGAGCGCATTCATGAACAAAAAATCTTTGTACAAACCTTATATGGAAGATATCAAGAATAGATGGGATAAACACCTTTGTTAAAAGTTACATGTTGCTCCCGATGTTTTGAACCTAGCTTTCTGCTATGACAAAGCAACTTGTTCAGCAAACTAGAGGTTATGATAGGATTTCTTGATGTGTTGAGATCTCAAGTTGATTGTCACCAAACTCAATTCTTGCAAGAAACAAAAAAAACATCTTGAATAATACTTATCCAAACTTCGTCGTCTGGTTGTGAAGGAAATTTGAGTGTCTTCGAAAGGATACACACATAAAAGAGAAATAGATTGGGGCATCAAAGGCTAAATGATCTTGTATTTGTGTATTAGGACTTGCGTTTGAAAAGTAGGTATGTCATTCTAACTCTTTACTTTGATATCTTTTTTAGTTTTATTAGGATATCACTTGTTAATTTATATCTTTGTCATTTGTTGGAGTCTTTAACAAGAAAGCATATTGTTCTGGACCGTATCTACGATTCTGTTAGTCCGATCCGAGATAGTTGGTAGATGAAGTCATTGATCAATAATGGTCTGATCCGAGGTGGGGTGTGGTACCTGCAAAGACACTCTGATGCTCAACTCAGGGAGGTTGTCAAGTACAGATAGATATTAGGGTGAGATTGCGCCTACCATTAATGAAGCATTGAATGCTTATTTATAGAGTTTGGTGGTGTTTGACCTGATGGATCTGGACCGTCCGATCCTGCGTTTGTGATATTGGCCGTTGATGAATTGATCTGTTTTTCTTGAATGGGCCTTTTGTGAATGGGCCATAGAGGTGTAGCTAGTAAAGGCCCTATCCATAATAGTTGTCCCCTAAGTCTGGTCGCCTAAAGGGTGATCTTGACTTGTAAATCAGACCGATCTTGAGTTTTGTCGGGTTTCAGGTTGATGCCGAGCCTTTTTATTTGAAGATCCTGCTCCCAAATCCGATCTTTGCAGATCCGGGCTTGCTTTTGTGAATATTGTCCCCAAATACGATCTTTGCAGATCCGGGGTCGTTTTTGCTTGACGAGATTCAGGCCACTGTTTTGAGTGACTCAAAGTGACCGTTAAAATGATGGCGCGCTTCGTTTCTCGTATCCGATCTTGGCGGATCCGGGGTTGGTATTAAATGAATCTTGATTAGGGACGTTTTTTGATAGCTGCTGGTAATGATAACGCTTCGTTTTTCGCGCGTGTGGTTAAGGTGACTGATTGGACGTGTCGATTCGACCCAGGCCCAATTAGTGACCTTTGGCCCACTATAAATAGGGGTTCAGTCTCTTCTTTTTCTGTTTTTTTTTTCAAATTTGCTCTGATTATCGATCCGACGATCTGAGTTTTGATCTTTATGATTCCCTGTTACAAGACCGTAGCGAGAGTAGGTTAGTTTCAGTGGGTTGAAGTTGTGAAAGCTCGGAAATCAAGGCTTCTTCATCAATCTTTCAAAAACCGAGGTTGGAACCTCTTACCTTTTTTCCTTTTTATTTCTTCTCGGGCTTCCCCCTGTCTTTTATCTTTTGCTCAGGGTGGGGGTCGTCAGGTCGGGTTCCGGCTTGGTCGAGGACCCAATGAGTCGCTTAATCCTGACATCGCAACTCCCATTCCTGCAGGTCTGGTTCTGTCGAGAACAAAACAAACCTGTAGGGTTTATACTGAAAATCGCCCTCAGATTGCGAAGTTGATGGCTTCTGAAGGTGAAATTCTGAAAGGTAATCTCATAAATACCGTGCCTGTTGTTCCCGAGGTTCAAGACCATCCAGACTCGGCTCCTACGAGTGAACAAGGGTAGGACGATCTTGAAGTCGGCGATTACTCTCCAGTAAATGAAAACAACGAGCCTGAGGGGGACGACCTTGAGGTCGATGATAACTCTCCTGGCGGTAGATCAGAAGATGTGGACGTAGTGACGATCGGGTCGGACTCTTCTGAGGAGGATCAAACAGCAGAAAAACAAACGAGCTCTTCGTAACGTTGCTCCGAGAGTACCGATACTGATTCCGAGTCGACTTCTGATACTGAGGAAGAAGGCTGTAATGGTGACGACGCTGAAGGTGAAGATCAATCTGTTCGTCAGCAAAGTGACACGGTCAGTCGGAATTCCGAATCGGTGTCGGATAAGTATTCTAGCACCGGTCCTGGAGCTGTCGATGTCCCCCTTTTATATCCTTTGGCGGTTCCTCGGGTATATTCATGGGTTTCAAATACTTTGTTGCAAATTCGGTCTCCGTACAATCCCGGGCATGATTTGAATAGAGTTGCCCGGTAGATCACGGGTAGCTCAGAGCGGGTGTGGAACGTCGAAGGGATGAAGGAAGAGGAGCACGTGACCGTGTGGGCTTCCGCCCTAAAATTCGTTATGTACGACATTGTTATCATTGATATGAACATCCGCCCCCCTTTTACTTCTCTTCAACAAACCTTCCTGGGTCGGTTAGATTTGGCTCCTTCGCAAATTCGTCCTAATTTGTGGGCATTTCTCTGGGCGTTTGAGCTGGTGTGTCTTGCCTTGGATAGGCCGGTGTCGGTTAACCTATTTTTCCACCTGTTCGAGGTTAATCAGAATAAGAGTTTGGTGGAAGGATCGGATAGTCGTGAGCATGTGAGCCTTCGCTCCAGGAGGAACACTAAAATTTTTCGACCCTACACCGATTCCCTGAAAAAGATATGGAAGGAGCTTTTCTATTTTGTCGAGCCTGTTAATGATAAGGCAATAAACTGTGTGGGCAAGTTCAGCGAAGACGGGCAATCTTTGGAGTCTACAAAGTTTCCCATTGGTTGGAGCCTCAGTCATTATAACCGTCCCCCCGGAGCCTACTCTGTTAGTGAGTCACAGTTGAGCGATTAAGACAAAGTAACCAAAAATATTCTGACCTTCGTTGCAGCTCGGATTCCTTATACTAAAGAGAAATTCAAGGGTTTACCTACCGATCCTTTGGTTAACGCCGGAAAAAGATTGGACGTTTTAAGGGTTTTAGGTAGGTCATCAAATATTTGGGTACATTATGTTCTTATTCGTTTTAAGTGTCCTAACTCGTTTGTTTTCTTCTTTCTTTGCAGATATGATGGCTAGTGAGAAGTTTGCATTTTTGAAGGCCCTTGCTGTAGAGGATGTCGGGGTTGTGAATCTTGTAGACGAGACTGAGATGGCCCTCGGACATTCTCCTCTTCGTGGAGCAGCTGTTCATGCCACCCCGATCACCACTGTTTCCCCAGAAGATCTGGAGGCTCAATACCAACTTCAACCTCGGTCACGACACAGGCAGACTAGTCAGATGGATCCCCCCTCTGAACATTGTATCTTCTTCTCATCATCTAGGAAAAAGAGGCCGATCCGATCATGGAGGTGATTCCAAGGCTACTAAGAAGAGTCGGGAGCATACTTCAAAGAAGCATAAATCTAGCAGTGTTTCTTTGGATGCCGACTTTCTGAAGAAGAATTTTGGAGATTACTGCGCCGACCCTGTTGGAGCCTCGGCACAAGTGTTTTTGCATTTGCTAGTTTTTTAAGATCGCTTTTCTTCGGTTTAGATCGTCCTGTTTTGACTTGTGCATTTTTTGTTTGTAAATAGAGGAATTGAAAGCTGAGAAATTAAGCTCTATTGGAGAAAGCCCTAAAAGAATTGGAGGAGAAGTCTGCTGCTTTGATTAAAGCAAAGACCGATTTTACTAATCTGCAGCGTGATAGGGATGAGCTAAAAATTGCGAGGGATTCCGCCAAGAGCCGAGCTGAAGATTTGGCACTTCGGGTCAAAGAGTTAGAAGCTTCGGAAAACCAGGCCAAAGAGAAGATTCTGTCCCTTGAAAGTCGGGTGTCCGAGCTTGAAGATTCTTTGAAGAAAGCTGAAGAAGAAAGGACGGAAACAAGTTTGGACCCTCGAGGTCGTATTGCCGTGCTTGAAGCTAAATTGAAGAAATCTAAAGCCGCGGCGACCAGAGCAGCCAAGCTCACTCTTGAAATGGCCGGGGAAGGTTACGATAAAGCTCTTCAGCACGTGGCTTTGGGCCACCCCTCAGTTCCCCTTGATAGGGAGGTTTTTCATGTGGACAATGAGGTGGAAGAGGGTCGGATTGTCAAGGTCAACCAAAACACTAAGGAGAAGATAGTCGTCTATCCTTCATCCGACGTATGATCAAGTTTGTTTATAATGCTCTAATTTTTTGCAAGAGTTCTGGGTTTATACAGAGAAGATCGTGCATAAGCCCGGAACTTTGAAGTAACACCAATTTTTGTAAAAGATCGGTATTCTGAAACCTTGAGGACCCGGTCGTATCTGGTGTTGTCTTGTAATGATTCGTAATTTAATCGGTTTTTGCTTGAAAGTGTTTTACGATTGTATTTACTTTACAAATCATATACGTCCTAAAGATAGTTTACCGGGACTTGGCCCAGATGGAACTCATCCTTTAGGGTTCTTGACCGCATCGGTCAAGGGTTGTTTTTTTAGGATTGAATCCTAGAGATCTCGCATGATTGTATTTATTTTACAAGTCATATACATCGTCCTAAGGACAGTTTTCCGGGACTCGGCCCAGATCGGACTCGTCCTTCAGGGGTTTCGGCAGCAGTGGTCGAAGGTCGTTTTTGAGGATTGAATCCTAAAGACCATAATGTCCTTTGGGCCCAGATTGAACTTGTCCCTAAGGGTTACGATTATATCGGTTGCTTTGGGAGATCCATCGATCAATCCTGGATCGTCTCTTTTGAATGCAAGAAAATTTGTCCAAAGTAGTTTTGAAAGAGTGAAACATGAAACAAGTAATTTTGGGAGTAGGCAAAGTTGCCTATCCGATTTATATTTGGGATAAAGAACCGTACAAAATGGTCGGCGCATGTGATGTCTTTAGACCCACTACAATAATTTTAAACAAAGTAACTCCTGAGCTTCGTGGCATTCCAAGTCCGGAGAATCGCCTTTCCTTCTAAAGTTTCCAATTGGAAAGCACCCTTACCGGTCTTAGATATAACACGGTAAGGTCCTTCCCAATTTGGCGCGAGCTTCCCTTGAGCTGCGTTCTTCAAGCCAACGTCGGCCCGGCGGAGCACCCGGTTACCGACTTCAAAATCTCTGAGGACGACTTTAGCGTTGTATCGGGTTGCCACCCTTTGGTTAAGGACAGATTCTCTGAATGAAGCCTTGCTTCGGGTCTCATCGATAAGATCGAGCTCTTCTCTTAAGGCCTGGTTATTGTCTTGCGGGGATTTTAGATTTGCTGTTCTCCAGGTTAACTCCCTGATTTCCACGGGAATGGCCGCCTCGCTGCCGTAGGAGAGCCGGAACGACGTTTCTCTTGTAGAGCTTTGAGGGGTGGTTCTGTAAGCCCATAAGACGTAAGGTAGTTCCTCCGCCCAATTTCCTTTAGCATCGTCAAGCTGCTTCTTTAACCCATTGAGAAGCACTTTGTTAGCTGCCTCGACTTTCCCGTTGGCTTGTGGATACTCTACCAAGGTAAAGCGATGTTTGATTTTAAGATTGGACATTAGTTTTCTGAAACCTTTGTTTTTGAATTGAGTACCGTTGTCAGTTATGACAACCTCGGGAATCCCGAATCTGCTCATGATGTTCTTTTTGAAAAATTTTATGCAGTTTTTGCATTGATGGTGGCCAATGGCTCAGCTTCGATCCATTTGCTGAAATTGTCTATTGCTACAATTAAGTATTTGACCTGGCCCGGTGCGGTGGAGAACGGACCTAGAAGATCTATCACCCACCATGTGAATGATCATGTGGAGGACAAACTAGTAAGCTCGTTAGGTGGGGCTACATGGACATTGGCATGGATTTAACATTTTTTGCATCTCTTAACATGATTTTTAGCATCGTTCTCCATGGTCGGCCAATAATAACCCGCTCGCAGGGCCTTCCGAGCTAAAGATCGGGCTCTGAGGTGTTGTCCATAAATGCCTTCATGGATTTCAGCGAACACGTAGTTTGCCTCTTCCCCTTCGGAGTTATTCCATCTATTACGGAGAAAGCAGAGGCTATTGTTCTGACGATCTTAGCTTTTTGGGAGTCCGGAGGCCCTGCTCCCGACTGAATATACTCTAATATCGGAGTGATCCAGCTCTGGCTTTCTTCAATCGCGCATATGGACGAGTTGAATTCCGAATCCAGGTGGACGATGGGCTTGAGGAGTACCTCTTGGATAACAGATCGGTGATTACTGGGAACTTTAGTGCTAGCAAGTTTGGATAAGACATCCTCCCTTTAGTTTTCGATCCTGGGGACGTGTTTTACCTCGGCCGTTTTGAAGTGAGCCAGAAGCTCCCGGACCAGAGTTAAGTATTTTTGTAAGATCGGGTCTTTGGTCGTATAGGAATTTTCGATCTGAGAAACTACTAGCAAGGAGTCTGTATATAAATTGACCTGAGTAACTCGGAGGTCGATTGCTAAACGCAATCCTGCAATGCAAGCTTTGTATTCCGCTTCACACCAATGGATTTGAGTTGGTCACCCTAAACCATTACCTTTAATACCACTATTGGGTGGAACATACAGGAGCACACCACAACAATAATAAAGGAGAGCACACAAATATTTACTTGGTTCGACACTTCACTACAGCCACGGAAACACCTCAACATAATTCATCTCAAGTATGATTACCAAGGTTGGCAAAACCGGACCGGACCGGGCGGTTCGACCGGTTGAACCGGGAACCGGACCCCTATCCAGTCTAGTTGAACCCCAAAACCGGATTGCCGAAGAACCGGGAATTGAACCGGAAAACCGGCCAAAAACCGGGAACCGGACCGGAAACCGGCCAGAAACCGGGAACCGGACAGAAAACCGGATTTTTTTTATTTTTCTTAAAAAATGGTATATCATGTTGATTTTGGAAAAAAAATGATAAATGATGTTGAATTTTGGTATATGGGATATTTTTTATACTTTTTTATAATTAAATTGATAAAATAAATAAATAATTAAAAAATAAATTTGTACACTAATATTATTATGAGAGTATTTACATTATACTAGTATCTAACTATCAATGATTGTTGAATACTATAATTTTATTATGTCATACTATGATTTTTTTTGTTTTTAATTTATCTTTTATATATTGTAAAAAATATATTAAATAATGTATTTAATTAATTCCGGTTCAACCCCCAATTCAACCGGTTCAACTAAAGAACCCCTGAACCGCTACCTCTGCCTGTTCAATGTCCGGTCCGGTTTTGATTACCTTGATGATTACAACAATTTGTAACCCAACCCAATATATGTGTATCACGTCTACAAAAAAACGTCATTTAGTGACCGATTTTTTGGTCACTATAAGAGTTTCAATGAATGATAATGCTCACATCTCACACGATTTAATGATCACCAACACCCACTTCTTTCTAGGACATGGTTGGATTTCAACTCTCTACATGATCACCCGAGAATGGGGATGCTTCCTCACCTCTTCACATGATCACCGTACTTCACCCTCTTCACAAGTTTCTATATTAGGAGAGAGTATGACTTACACTCATGTATATATGCAACTTAGTAGACATTAATTGTCACATTTCCAAGATCCTAGATACATTCATCCACCATGTAAATGTATCACTTGAATTTCCACCAATTTACACTTACTTGCAAATTTCAATTAATTTCAAAAAGAAAGTTGGAGTATCTTGTATTTGCGATCAATATATTTTTGATAATAAGAAAAAGTGACGTCAACCTAGCTAGTCAAAAAGCTTCCTTAAAAAATACGAGTGTAAAGGTGGTAAATAAGAGAAAAATAACTAAACCCATTATAGAAAGGCAGCCAAATCCTATTGGTTATGAGAGAGGACGTACTCAAATTGAAATAATTGATCCCATCCATGCAGAGATTGTGTATACGACACCGTTAGAGATAACCAATTAATACCCCAATAATTTTGAGTGTCTTTAGCATGATGCCAACATTGACGTGATATATTCATAACATGCACTAACCTCTCTATATATATTTCAGTATACTCTTTTCTCTTTTGCTCCGAAAAAGTATTGAGATTGCAACAACCAACAATACCAAAATTAAATGTTTGATCAGCAAGAGAATAATGGATTATAGAAGTATTACAGGAGCAAAAATCTGTGACCAAAGTGTATTCTGACACGTTAATATAATTGAAAAAAGAGATCAATCAATCAATCTAATCTGATTACTCCACTAAAAATATCTTATCTTTATAATTGGTTAGTGGAAAAGAAACTTTACAAGAATGGAAGGTTGCATGGCACGATTGACCAAAAATTATGAAAACTTTAAACAATGGTGTTTGATACTTAGACTTATCTACTTACTTTAATTTGCATAGTGGGTTTAATATGTCTTCTTCTTCGTCACTCTTAACTGTTTATAAGGAAGATCATTTCATGCACTTCTATTCATAAAACATAGCTTATTTTCAAATTGATCAATTTAGTTAACAAATTAGAACAATGTTCAATCGTGCAAAGCCTTATTTGTTAACCATAGGGTTACAATTTGGGATGGCTGGAACATACCTTTTTACTATGGCTAGTTTGAATCATGGAATGAGTCGTTTGGTGTTCATTGTTTATCGTAATGCCATTGCTGCTATTGCACTTGCTCCTTTTGCCTTGATTTTTGAAAGGTGATATATATAATCTTTTTTTTTGAGTTTTTAATATGGGGCAATTATTTTTGGGCACAAATAATATTTTTAGTTAACTATCATATAATTTTATTTTGCAGGAAAGTTAGGCCAAAGATGACTGTCTCTGTTTTCTTTCAGATCCTAGCTCTTGGATTTCTGGAGTAATCATCTCAACCTATCTCAAACTAATTAAAATCACACATTAATATTCAGAAAATAAAGAAACCATGGATTAAGCTTTTGGAAATTCATTAATACTTTTAACACATTACTTTATTTTAAACGGTATAATATTATTTTTGGGATTGTTGACTTTGTCAGAATCAATTCTACCTATTCATAATCAGTTTTATTCATCACAACTCTGTAACTTAAACACATGAATAGTGTTTTTTTTTGTTTGTGCGTGTCATACTTGCGAAGAGGTCATGGTAATATTATTTATCGTTCCAATTTTTTTATTATATTTGACTTCTATTAACTCCTAGAGTTGGTTTTGAACTATCTAGATTCTTGATCAAAGAGACGGGGAGGGGGAGGGACTCGGGTATTAGGGTGGAACAGTCATTTCTTTAGTTTTTTTTATCTATTTTTCTTTTTAAATATTTTCTCTCTCATTTTATACAATTTTGTCTGTCATATTTTTCCCACCAAAATAAATATAAAGGTACCAAAAACACTTAATACCGAAGTCACGTGTCTTTTTCCCAAGAGACACTTAGGTTATGTTTGTTTTTATGGTAGATAGCCCATTAATTGAAAGCTACAATATGTTGCTTGACTTAGTCGCACAACAAATAGTTGCTTATTTATATATATATATATATATATATATATATATATATATATATAACTATCTTTAGGATGAAAAAGACACTCATATCTTTAGTTTTTTGTATCTATTTCTCTTTTTAAATATTTTCTCTATCATTTTATACAATTTTGTCTGTCATATTTTTCCTGCCAAAATAAGTATAAAGGTACCAAAGACACTTAGTACCGAATACGGAAGTAACCGCCCAAAAGACACTTATGTTATGTTTGTTTTCATGGTAGATAGCCCATTAATTGAAAGTTACAATATGTTGCTTGACTTAGTCGCACATTGAGGAGTCTACCTACAAGTACAAACAGTTGCTTATTTATATATATATATATATATATATATATATATATATATATATATATATATATATATATATATAACTATCTTTTTTATTATGAAAAACTTTTGTTTATCATTATAGGATTCTTCCTAGAGGTTCAATAGTAAATTATGATTTGATTTTGAATAAAACTAATTGTATGGTTTATTAACAAAGTAGGTAGATGAACCTCAAGAGTTGGTCTAGTGAAGCATGATAGAATTTGTATTCGAGAGGTTTTAAGTTTAAATCTCCACTAGTCCCTTTGAGGTGAAGTAAATATAACAAAGTAGGAGATGTTTAAGTTTTCCCGTAAAGGAGAGATGATTTAAAGCCTAGTCTATTTACAAGGTTTATAATTTGATCTCAACTTTTAATACATTTTCAATCCATTTTTCTCATAAAATATAAAGAAAAAAAATACTTGGGCAAGCACTTCGATAGAGAAACAAAAGGATAAAACTCAAAAGAGAGAAGAGTTAATGAAAAGTATGTTTTATATGAACAAATTATGAGAATGACAAAATTGATGTTCTCCAGTAGTCAAGCTTACATATTTGATATGTTAATATAGGCCAGTAATTGATCAAGGGTTCACTTTCTTGGGGATGCAATATACTTCAGCTTCATTTGCATCTGCTGTCATGAACGCCGTCCCCTCAGTTACTTTTCTGTTAGCTTTGATTCTCAGGTGAAACCTCATCCCCATTTTTACTTTTATAAAAATATTTTTTAATTTTCGTTGTTTAGAACTTGTATTTATTTTAATTTGAAAACAGGGCATATAAATTAATTATTTTTACCCTGCTTTTTCTTCCAACCCTTCTAATTTTGTTTTAAATAGTATGTATGGTGAAAATCTCTAATACAAAATTTATGTCAGGTTAGAACGTGTGAAGATGAAGGAGTTAAGAAGTCAGGCAAAAGTGGTTGGAACATTGTTAAGTTTTGCAGGAGCCATGTTAATGACACTATATAAAGGCCCTCAAATCCCCCTATTTCATCATCCAAACACAGCCCACCACCAAGCTGGAAGTCAACCCCTTGAGAATCACCAACACTGGGTCACAGGAACTCTCTTCATAGGCCTTGGTTGTCTTGCTTGGTCTTCTTTCTACATTCTCCAAGTAATACAATCTAATTATACTTAATTTAGGTTTTATTTATTTATATACTCCAAAAGTTTGACATCGCAACGCAACACCTAATTAATGCAGTTCAAAATTGTACTTAATTCAACTTACTAGCATGTTAATTTTCTTCCTGACATGCAACAAAATGTGAATGTATAAATGCAGTCGATAACGTTGAAAAGTTACCCTGCGGAATTATCACTGTCATCATTGATATGTTTGACGGGTGCCATGCAAAGTGCGGTTATTGCGTTGGTTTCAGATCATCACCCTCGAGCATGGGCTATTGCTTTTGATTTTAGCCTCTATGGCCCTCTCTACACTGTTAGTACCACAATTTAGTTTTCAAATTCATAAATAAATTATAATTGATTTTGCTATAACAATTTTTAAAATTATTTGCAGGGAATAATAAGTTCAGGGGTAGCGTATTATATACAAGGAATGGTATTGCAAAGCAGAGGCCCAGTCTTTCTAACATCTTTTAATCCACTTTGCATGATCATCGTAGTTTCTTTGGGATCCTTCTTTCTAGGAGAACAACTTTATCTTGGAAGGTACGTGTTTTAATCTATCTATGTTTTCTGGGATAAATAGTCATTTTAATCCTTACATATGTGAGAAGTTGTCGGTATAGTCATTAATGCGTGGAAACATCAAAAACATTCTTCAAAGTGTCTGCCAATAGTAATTTCAATTTTGAGCTAACAAAAGACACTTTTGAAGACAAAACTGACTAATGAAACACACCATTGAGAACAGCTAACTAATAAAAGACAATTTATGAATGTTTTTGTAATTTTGATATACTATGATGACAATATGGCTCACACATTTGGAGACGACAATGACGACAACAACATCAATAATATTAATAATATATATCGAAGGACTGCACTAAATGAGTGCAAAAACGAGTGCATATTATGTAACTTAAAGCACCTAAGTGATACGAAAAAAACTTAAAAGACCAACTTATTACAATTAAATAACTTAAATGACCTCTTGTGTAATTTTGCCTAAATTATAAAAACAAATTGAGCCATAAAACAATTGTTTTACTTTATTCACTCTTGGGCCAATGAAGCACCCATATATTAATTTCTCTTTAATTTTCTGAACGCTCTCTGTTTTCTCTCTTGTCTCTATCATTTATCTCATATTAATTGTTTTTTTTTTACAATTGATGGCAGTATTGTCGGAAGCATCATTATCGCAGTGGGTCTTTATTCTGTGGTGTGGGGTAAAGGGAAGGACTATGGTGCATCACCAGCAGCATCAACAACAACAAAGGAAACTGAAACACAACAGCTACCAATTACCTCAACAACTGATAAATAACAGAGACTATTTGATTAAAATTGTAAAATAAAATTACATGGAGCTCAATCAACTTCGGTTTTCGGAACTGAATAATGATTGCGCAGTGTAGTTTGAACCACGTAGAATAGTGGCTTTGTTTGATGTGGGCAGCATTGTTATGTTCTGATGAAATACGATGTCGTTTTGTTGTTACTTGTTAATACAAACTGTTGTTTTACTTTCACTGAAAGGGTTTAACTTTCCTTCATTATTCCAAAACTTAAATTTGTTACTTAGCTTCATTATTTTGTTTTGAGATTAAAAGGGGCTCAAAGCCCAAATCGAATTACACATCAATCAACCTTAGGGTAGAAACTCTAGAAACATAATATTAATCATCAGATCTATTTAAAGAGTTGATCTCTCACACTCAATGCTTTTTCATACGCATCGGCCAAGGGTTGAATCCGTGACTAGATGGTTAAAGAGCCTATGTATCTGACATTTGTGGTACAACATTTCCTAGTGTGCACCCAAAGTTAGCTAAACCATCTGCAACATTGTTAGCTTCCCGATAAACATGACAAATGGGAACGCTCCAATTCGAGTTCAAAATTGCCCTTATCATGAAATTTGATGGCGGGGCAACTTTTTCTCCAGAAACAACTTTTTCAACTAATTCCAGCTTGCTACAGAACCTATTTGGAGGTAGTAAAATCAATCTTTGGTTGCATCTTGAAGCGAGAAGGAAAGACTCTTAGCTTGAAATGATCCCCAATGACACCTTGAGGTTTCATGGTACACTACAAAAAAATTGCTCATTAGCAAGGGATTTTTCCCTCGCTAAATGCCCCAAATCCGGCACTAGTGCCCATTAGCGAGGGAATCAGTCCCTCGCTAAATTCACTAGTGGAAAAAATGCTTTTTATAACTGTTGTTTATATTGGTTAAAAAAGGCCTGATATAGAAAGTGACGCGGTGGCAGTTTTGTAATTAAAATTACACTTTTTATATCGGTTTCCCATGGAACCGATATAGAAAGTGAAAAACGCATCTTTCATATCGGTTATATTTAATAACCGTTATAGAAGGTTAAAATAATTAAGGCTTCCATAACGGGTCCAAATTCACCCGTTATAGAAACTAAAATTTTGTTTTCACCTACGTACGCTCCCTCTCATTCTGTTCACTCTCTCCCCTCATTCTGTTCGCTCACTCCCTCTCATTCTGTTCACTCTCTTCCACTGTCGCTCCCTCATCTCTTCCTATCTTCCACGTTCCACCACCGTCGCTCCCTCATCTCTTCCACGGAGAACCACCGTCGCTCCCTCACTCTCTCACTCTCTCCGTCAAAACCCAGCCACGCAGCCCCACCACCCAAGGGAAAGCACCAAACGAAATCACGAAAGGGATATGAGGGTGTCGGCGAGTTCAAGGAGAGGGAGCGAAGAGTAAGGATTCAAGTGAATAGGGGTAACGAAGGCAGAAACGGGTTTCTCTTCTTCTTCACTACGAACCCCTTGCTAGGGTTTACAAAATCCAGCAGATAATCAACGATTGAAGCTTGAAAATGCTTCAAGCTTGATGATCACTTCTTTATATTCCTTCCTAACACAAAAGGCCCTTGATGTGCGTTTGATTTCAGATAGATTTCAAAAACCCTAGTTTCTGAAATTCATCTTCAAGCAATACTAATGGTTGGGTTATGAATCGGACCACACAGGAAAGGTAACCACACTGTTAATTTTCTATTTGCTGTTTTGGTTTTTGATTTCTTTACAAAACCCTTATCTGGTTTTGTTAACTGTTGTATGTACGAGCCTCTCCACAACTGATATTGAGAGGATCTTCACCACCCGTGAAGATTTCAAGGTTACAAGCTTAGAAAGGTATAATCTCTTCCTCTCTTACTATTTTTTTCTCACTCTTGGAATAAAATAGATTGCTGGATGAACGTATATCTCAGCTTAATGAGGAATTTCCTGATGCTCAGTTATTGATTTTTCATACAACTTTTTAGTTATTGATTTTTCCTTTAGATTACCTTTAGATTCATACAACTTGTCAGTTATTGATTTTTCCTTTACTTAAGAATTAGAAATAAATAAAACTTATCAGTTTCATTTCTTTATTATTCAAATTTTGGCATCACAATCAGACAGAAACACGTGTATGGAACAAAATGTATAAATTTAATTTGTCTGAAGAGTCATGAGGATCAAATACAAGCCTTCTGGCACACTGAACAGGCTTTTATTTTCTACAAGTAATGGGTCTTATTAATCTAGTTTTGTTATGATTCACTATTCTAATGTTAGTCTATCTTGGAATACAATTAATTTAGTATTGCAGGTGTAATAAAAGTTTGCTGGTATCTTATCTGACAAGGAGATTTTGGGTTCAAAACATGTAATCTACTTCCTTTGGGTTAATGTACTACTGTAGTGTAGTCACTACCTTTTGCTTGAAAATGAAGGGAATGATGAATGAGAAGTTTGGTTGTGAGCTGATACAGATGAACAATAATACAAAAAAATTATTCCTTTGTTTTGTTTCTAATACAAAAAAAAAATTAGTATAACTTGAGGAGATTGGCTAGCACAGTTCTTAGAGCATAAGAATATAATATAATAGTAAAGGTTTTGATAATTGCTGAGATAATTTGTGTTTGAATTTACTACTTCCTTCTCTTCATCCAACTGTAAATCGAGCTTGTACTTACTTTGGTGTTTGTTTCATTGTGTTTCTGCAGAGATGAGCAACATTTCATTTGGAGAAACTTTCATTTGGAGGTTAATTTCTGTACCTTAGATGAACCTTACTAAATTACATAATACCCTACACAGTTTTATAAGGATAGGAATTTAGGGGTTAAGTCACTTTAAGAAGTAAGATAACCAGTCATTACAACTTACTTGGTTACATCTTTTAGGAATCTCACGTGTCTTCTATTTTGTTTTCCTGTTTGATTTTTTTTGTTAAGATTCATTCTTGGCTGTTTTTGTGTTCAACAAATCTATTAGTTATTAATTAAAGTATCAAGCTAACTAATAAAAATGCCTCTATCCTTTTTTTTAGATTAATGCCTCTATCCTTTTTGTGTTGTACTAAACTTGTTTGGATTAGATGTTTATACTGAGTTGTTTATGGCTAGCATTTATTTGTCGCTTGTTTTTTTTAATAAACCAATTCTAACATCACAAGTTGCCAATGATGGTCTTTGCTATGACAAATCCAATAGGGAATTGTTTTGATAGTGTACTTATTTTGCATTTTTGTTTGGTTTGCAGTTTTGCAACTTTGTTATGATCAGTTGACAGGAAGCATACATACTCAGATTGGTGATTTGAAAAAACTTAGTGTTCTTGCTCTGCAACATAATGTCTTTTATTCCCTATCTTTTGACCCTAATATATTCATTTGAACCTTTTTCCCCACAGCCAATGCCATGTAGTTTTCCATATGCCTGCATGCATACAGTTTGCATTTTCCCTTCATTATCTACCATTCTTAGTAATAAGTAAAATTGTTATGTTGTGCTTGATGTTTGTGTCAATTTTATATTAGATATATGGAGGAAATATTCTCCAAATTGCAATTGTCACAGTGTGTAGGCGATTAGTAATGGTCTTCCAGACAAGGATTTGAAATTATTAGTAATGGTCTTCCAGACTATGTTGAAGTTATTAGCAAGCATAATGATGATAAACAATGAGTCTTCTAGACTTTTAGGTGGCATACTTTCATTGATGAATCGCTTAATCTTGCAGACCCTTCATTGTACTTGTCTGCATTGGTTGGTCTTGTTTACTCTCCACTGTCTCCAGATGAGTGCCAATCATCTGCTAGTAATGCCATCATTGGGATCCTTAAACGACACAACCAGAAATTTGAAATGATATTCTTGCTTGTTGACTGTCTTAGGTATGTTTTCTTTTCTTCACTCCTCTTTCAACTTGAGCCTTTAAAGTTGGAGAGCGCAACTTATAAAAGCATAAAACTGAAAACTTCTATTTCTATTAAACTGCGAAGTTTTGATATGTGAAGATATCACTGCTTGACTAAAAGCTTGCCTCCTTATCCTTGCAGTAACATCAGCCAAACCCAAGATCTTCCACAGTCCACTGGAGAAAAAGGTAGTGTGTGTATTTTATTTTTCACACTTTCAACATCACAAGTTGACAGACTGTGCATGACTTGGTTTCTTTGTTTTACTTGTTCTATTTTCTATATCAATATTTATTAAAGGGTAGGGGTTAGGAATTTTCGACACCGACATAGAAATATCTTAGTTTTATACCATTTAGTATCTATTCAAGAAAATATTCCTTTAGTTGGGTGCCATTGATGTGTAGATAACTTTTGTAAACTTTCAACATGTATTTGTGTATAATCAGGGTGCCATTGATGTGTAGAAACTGCAACTGTGGTCTCAACTGAGCCATTGATGTGTAGAAACTGCAACTGTGGTCTCAACTGAGCCTGAGAAGAAGCCTTCGGAAACTCCTACCATTGTTGCCTAAGGTTTGGTGAGGATGATGCAAAAAAGTGGTGGAGACCAATGCAAACAAATGCATCTAACTAAAGTCATTCTTTGTATGTTCTGATTTGTTGTATGTACTGCAAGTAATAATATTAGTACTATGTTACTTGAACATTTCTGACTTATTTAATGGGTAGTTTCCTACACATATGCTCTGGAGATAAATTGAACAAGGAGATTTTGGGTTCAAAACATGTAATCTACTTCCTTTGGGTTAATGTATTTCTTAGCTTGGCTGAAGCTTTTTGTTCTATTTAAATTCTGATGAGCTATTGTTGCGAGGTTTTATCAGAAAGAAGGGCTAGCTCAAGTGCATGCTAGTTCAGTGATACCTCCTTTTTTTTTTTAAAAAAGAGACTTTTCATATCGGTTTTCTATGGGAACCGATATGAAAAGTCTTTTTTTTTAAAAAAAAGAGACTTTTCATATCGGTTCTAGGGGCGAACCGATATAAAAACAACTTTTCATAACGGTTCAGGAACCGATATGAAATGTCCGTATTTTTTATATCTCCTTTTTCGGCATCGGTTCGGGAACCGATATGAAATGTCATTTTTAACCGATATAAAAAGCCTTTTTTCCACTAGTGATTGCTCCTCGCTAATGGGATTAGCGAGGGAAATTTGAATCCCTCGCTAATTAGCTAGGGAATATTTTGTCGCTAATTCCCTCGCTAATTAGCGAGGGATTCAAATTTCGTCGCTAAGTCTGACAGCCACGTGTCAGAATCTGAATGGCTTGTATTAAGTACTATTTTAATTTTTTTATATAGTTATTATTGTTATTATTATTATTATTATTATTATTATTATTATTATTATTATTATTATTATGTGGTGGTGGTGGTGGTGTGGTGGTGGTGATCGAGGTGGTGGTGGTGTGGTGGTGGTGGTGAATGGTATTAGGGTAGAGAGAGAAGGAGAAAAGTAAGGGAGAGAGAGAGAGAGAGAGAGAGAGAGAGAGAGAGAGAGAGAGAGAGAGAGTGAATCAAGCTATGTGGTGGTGGTGGTGAAGGGTATTAGGGTAGAGAGAGAAGGAGAAGAGTTAGGGAGAAAGAGAGAGTGAGAGAGAGGGTGGGGATGAGAGGAGGTGGTGGTGGTGGTGGAAGTTATGGGAAGGTGGGAGAGAAGAAGACAAAAGAGTGAAGAGTGTGAGGAGAGTAGGAGAGAAGAGTGTGTCTGAGAGGATAAATAAGCTGAAAAGTCAAAAATATTTGCGAGGGACTGAAAATTCCGCCGCTAATCACCTCCACGGAGCCCTATGATCTGAAAACTGTCAAAAATTAGCGAGGGACTGGAAATTCCGTCGCTAATTACCTGCACAGAGCCCTATGATCTGAAAACTGTCAGAAATTAGTGCGGGAATTAGTGAGGGACTGAAAATTCCGTCGCTAATGACAGAATTAGCAAGGGACTAAAAATTCGCTCGCTAATTCCCTCGCTAATCAGCTTTTTTTTTGTAGTGGTAGAGCACACAACATGGAACTCCTTCAAATGTTTATGAGGATCTTCACTTACAAGACCATGAAACTTTGGAAGCAATTGTATTAAACGAGGCATAAGTTCAAATGGCATAGTCACTTTAGGGTATTCAATATAACTGACATCAGGTGCAGCAATTTCTCTTAATGTTCTAGCAGCCATGTTATGAATACCAGAATCTAAAAATAAGGCGAATCACTAAAAATAAGGCAAATCGGAACAACACCAAAATAAATGGAACAAATCTGAAAAATTCCATCAATGTCCTAAGCGCTAAAATAAATGGGAAAATAACAAAATAAATCAAATCTAAAAAAAAAAATACAAATACCACTAAAAATCTAATAAAATCAAATAAAGATTATGCAAAAAAAATTGGAGTTTTTGAGATTATGAAAAATAAAAAATATTAACTCAAAATAGTAAACGAAGGATTTTAAATTTCTCGCTTGGTTTCAGAGCAATCGGAGCAGATTGCCAAAAAATCATTTTTTACCTAATCAGAGATAGAACCGAATGGGGATGAAACAGATAGAACCTGCAAGGCAACAAAACTCAAAAACAAATGTTAGTTGTTAATAGGGTTCGTTAATTGGCTATCCCTAATCACAAGCCCATGGCAATGGCGCCAATTTGATGAGCAGTCATACGCGGGTCAAAGTAGTTGAAAGACAAAGAGTGTAGTAAGAAGGTAGTTAACCTTGGTTGTCTCATAGGGAACTCTAATTTGAAGATTACCAAAAATAAGAACCACAATAAAAGTAAAAATAGGCGAGTTTTGGAGAAAACAATTTCAATTTAGTGAGAAAATCAATTAATAAGAAACAACCAAATTACTGGTTTCAAGTGTGTTTCACTAAATTTATTATAGGTTCTAAAACAAATTTTCATCCAAGATTTCAGTTCTTGATTGATCATAATCTAACCGAACAAGCATCCGTTAGTTTATACGAATCCCTCAGAATTAAACAAGCGTCAAAACAGAGTGTTCAATCAATCATGATAGTGAACAAACGCCGCTGAACACGATTGATATCGTAGCCAAACTCAGTCAATCCTCTATCAATTCTCATTCGAATTATATTAAACAAGTGATAAAATATTTCGAATAACTAAAAGTTGGGGAGCAGAATCACATACAATCAAGCGTCATACATAAAATATAAATCAAATATGCAAAACTGAAATTGAGTAGTTATGTAAAACACAAAACCGAATTTGCAAACAAGAATTACAGAGATAAAATTGATAGAGAAAGAATTAAAACCTAAAACCAAATAACATTGAAAATCGAGCCTCAAAATCCTTACACCAAACACCATTCACCAATGGATTGATCTTAGGGTATTATACTTCCATGAGGCTAGGGAACAAAAACATATTCTAAATAATAGCATAAGGTAGGTACCATGTTCTGGCTGCTAACAGCCTTATTTATAATCCTATGACATAACCTAATTAAGTAAATTGGCCTTTGCACAAAAGTCCAACAAGAATGATTAAGTGGCCTAAAACCAGTAATTAACTTTAGAATAATGCTATTCAGCCAAAAAACTTAGCCAAAATACAGCCAAAAAATACCAAATACGTATTATACAATGGAAATACGGAGGTGGGACCAGCCAAAAAATAAAAGAAATAATAATTTTTTTTTTGCTAAAACTGATTCATTCAACGCAGTCTCACTCCGCAGCTCCCTCCTCCCTTGAAAGTCTCACTCCGCAGCTCCCTCGCTCAAGCTCTCACTCCGCATCTCCCTCGCTCAAGCTCTCTCTCTCTCTCGCTCTCTCCTCCCTTCAAGCTCTCACCTCCGCAGCTCCGTCGCTCGCGCTCTCTCCTCCCCGCAGCTCCCTCGCCCGCGCTCTCTCTCGCGCTCTCACCCCTCCCTCGCCCTCTCTCCTCCGTCGCCCTGCTCTCCCCTTCAAGCTCTCACCGCCGTGACTCCGCACGGGCCGAAGCTTCTTCACCTCTTCTCCACTGCAACCTTAGGATTACAATCAGGTAATTTATACTAATTTATACTGAAACGAAACCCTATTCTTGTTATCCAAAATTGGAATTTTACCATGATTATTAGATTAAACATTGTCCTTTACCAGATTGGTTTATGGCTTTGAAAAGTTGGTTAATTGGGGCAGTAATGTGGCTATCTGTAGTTGATATCCGAACATATTGGTTTATAGCTTTGAAAAGTTGGTTAATTGAGGCAGTAATGTGGCTATCTGTAGTTGAAAAAATAGATTGGTTTATGGGTTTGAAAAGTTGGTTAATTGGGGCAGTAATGTGGCTATGTGTAGTTGAAATACCAGATTGGTTTACTCTATAGTACATTTCACACCAAGAACATTTGAGTTATACTTAAGAAATTGGGATTTAAAAGTTGGTTAATTGGGGTTGTTTAGCTGATATGTTAAGAAATTTCGGTTTACATCTATACACTATATTAAATTTAATATAAGCTATACATAATTGGATTTTATTGTGCAGTACGGCTGTGACGCCGACATCTAAAAGTTCATGGAGGGTGGTGATACATTCGTTGAGGGTGAAAGTGCTGACGCTGAAGGTATAACAGTTGACAACCCCAACAATGACGATACATGTTGGGAGCCAACAATCGGGATGTGTTTTGCTTCATTAGATGAGGGGATATCTTATTATGGTGAGTATGCCATAAAAAAAGGATTTGGATGGAAAATTAGAACATCTGTAAAGGGAAAGGATGGGGAAATCAACTACAGAATTCTGTCATGCTCAAGAGAGGGGTCTAGCGCGCAAATGTCAAAAATTCCATGTTCATTGAAGACACTTCCGACTAGGGTGAGCAATTGTCCTGCCAAGATATGTTTCAAGTTAGAAACAGATGGAGTATGGTATATCAAAAAATTTGTAGATGAGCATTGTCACCAGTTGAGCCCCACAAAGTCAAGGTTGTTTAGGGCAAACAAGAAAATAAATCTGCATGTGAAGAGAACAATCCAAATCAACGATGAAGCGGGCGTGAGGATCAACAAAACTTTCCAATCTCTTGTTACAGATGCAGGAGGGCATGAAAATATACCATTTTGTGAAAAGGACGTGAGGAATTTTGTCAACAAGGAAAGGCGTTCAATTGGTAAAGGCGGTGATGGGAAGGCGTTGATTAGTTACTTTTATGAAATGAGGGAACAAAATTCGAATTTCTTCTATGATATTGATTTGGATGATGGTTTTCATGTCAAGAATGTCTTTTGGGCCGATGCAAGAAGTAGAGCTGCTTATGAATATTTTGGAGATGTCGTGACATTTGATACAACATATCTGACCAATAAATATGAGATGCCTTTTGCTGCGTTTGTAGGTGTGAATCACCATGGTCAATCAACATTACTTGGGTGTGGCCTAGTTTTCGGTGAAGACGAAGAGTCATTTGTTTGGCTTTTTCAATCATGGCTTTCTTGCATGCTAGGAAAGTCCCCCTTGGGTATTGTCACCGACCAATGCAAGGCTATGAAAAATGCCATTGAGACAGTCTTCCCTACTACTCGCCATAGGTGGTGTTTATGGCATATCATGAAAAAAATTCCCGAAAAACTCAGTGGCTATGGTGAATATTACAAGATAAAGGCAGCAATGAAAGAAGCAGTTTATGATACTTACACAATTATTGATTTTGAAGATAAATGGCATTCCTTCATAGACAAATTTCAGCTTCAAGAGAATGACTGGTTAAGTGGGTTGTATAAGGAGCGACATAGATGGGCACCGACTTTGTTAAGGAAATTTTTCTGGGCGGGCATGTCAACAACACAACGCAGTGAGAGCATACATGCTTTCTTAGATGGATATATCAATTCAACAACAAGTCTTGGTCAATTTGTAAAACAATATGGCAATGCTCTAAAAAATAAAGCAGAAAAAGAATTTGCAGCTGATTTTCAATCAATAGATACAATAATTCATTGTGGGTCCACCTCCTCTATTGAAAGGCAGTTCCAACGTGATTACACACATGCAAAATTTAAGGAGGTTCAAACTGAATTTAGAGGTAAAATGAATTGTGTCCCCTCCTTGGAGTCACTGGAGGGTTGCGTTGCTACATATAATGTGTTGGAGGAGATAATAGTTGGAGATAGACCAAAAGAGCGCTACCTTAAAGTATTGTTCAATCGTGACAACTATGATGTCAACTGTGAATGCTCGTTCTTTGAGTTTAGAGGAATTTTGTGTTGCCATGTATTATGTGTTTGTGCTAAAGAGAGGGTTGAAAAAGTTCCAGAGAAGTATGTTTTGACAAGATGGAAGAAAAATATTAAAAGGAAGCATGCATATATTAAGATCAATTATGGTGTGAAGGAATTGATGCCACAGATGGATAGATTTGAGAAATTGTGCAAGCATTTCTACGAGGTTGCTGAAGCAGCAGCGGAGTCTGAATATGCCACAAAAGCATTCCATGAACTATTGCATCAATTTAGTTCTGATTTGCCAAGTATGGATCCTACAATGGATAATATTAAAAGCAAGGTTTTGAATGATGACTCAATCCCAGACAGTCTCCCTACTTGTCACAGTCTATTGAGGGTAAAGCGTAAAGGTCGTCCTCCTGCAAACAGAAAAATATCAACAGTTGAGAAAGTTGTTAAAAAGAGAGTGAATAAGCGAACCAAGCGAGCTAATGAAAAAAACAATACGGAGGTTTGTCTTGTTTTTTAACAAATTATGTATTAAGCATTAAACTCTATATCACATGCATCTTACTGTTTTTTGTATAATGTGTAGGCCGGCAATATTGGGACGGTGGGTATGGAAGTCAACACCGACATTTGTGTGGAATCAACTATTGAGGTTACTACTGGTGGAGATGTGACGGAAGCAACTACTTTGGTTCGTGTCCATTATAAGTTTTTACTTTCAGTGTAGAGTTTCCAATTTTCAATTTGTTCACGGACTAATTTGATCCGTCAGAAAATTTCGGGAGCTATTATGTACTATTGTTGAGTTTGAGTTGTAACTTGTTGTTCATAATTTCAAGACTTATCAGGAGGTCATTGGGTTGGATTCATTTATAACTCGTGGAGAGTTGTTGGATGCAAACAATGTGGTTTAGTTTGCATCAGATGATTGTGCAAACTTCATTTAGTATGTTAACTACAACGTTAAGTTTATTCTGTATCATTTTCATCATTCAATGAAATTAGTTATTTCGCATTTGTGGATTAGTGATTTTACATATCTTCACTTTGACCTGAAGTCAAGTTTAGTTGAACTTATTTAACAATTCCTCTATACAGTCAGGAAATGTATATATAAACAATGAAGCTGGAGTCTCAGATTTTGCGCACAACAGTTGGGCTTCTCAATGTCCAACCGTTCAGAAGCAACTTATTTAAAATTAGACAATGCAACTAACAACTTTACTTCCTCTTGTCAGGCATGTTGTTTGATTGTCTGTTATTACAGTTTTTATTTATATGTTCATGTTGTTAAACAGAATAAGTGATTATTAACAGGTAGGAGGTGAGATTCCATTCATGGAACTTTTGGCAAACATGGAAACAGACTTTACAGGATTGTCACAATTGACTACAAATCTATGACTTTAGGTTGAAGGATACCTCCCTGCATATTAATGGTCGTGAGTATTTTTTGTTGTAATTAAAGATATATGTATAGGGGATGGTCATGAGAAATTGTTGTTGTAATTAGACATATATGTATCTTTTGATTAGTATTGATGTAAATGTTGTAAATGACATCAGGTACTAATTTGGATACACTTTGTATAGTCAGTGTGTAAAGTTGAAGTTAACAGGTTGCTTAATGTTGTTTCACAGCCATACAATTGAGTAGGCAAGACCAATGACCAAGGTAGACAACTAAATCACCAACTTTTTTAACACAATAGCCAACCCTCCTTAGTCCAAAACTATTATGACATATCACTGTGTCTTCATATGGGACACCAAAGAAGGGTACTCTGAACCTTGGTATGTCATATTTTCGCATAGGGGTTAGGTCATGTACTTTCAATTGAGTAGGCAAGACCAATGACCAAGGTAGCCAAATAAATCACCAACTTTTTTAACACAATAGCCAACCCTCCTTAGTCCAAAACTATTATGACATATCACTGTGTCTTCATATGGGACACCAAAGAAGGGTACTCTGAACCTTGGTATGTCATATTTTCGCATAGGGGTTAGGCCATGTACTTTCAATTGAGTAGGCAAGACCAATGACCAAGGTAGCCAAATAAATCACCAACTTTTTTAACACAATAGCCAACCCTCCTTAGTCCAAAACTATTATGACATATCACTGTGTCTTCATATGGGACACCAAAGAAGGGTACTCTGAACCTTGGTATGTCATATTTTCGCATAGGGGTTAGGTCATGTACTTTCAATTGAGTAGGCAAGACCAATGACCAAGGTAGACAACTAAATCACCAACTTTTTTAACACAATAGCCAACCCTCCTTAGTCCAAAACTATTATGACATATCACTGTGTCTTCATATGGGACACCAAAGAAGGGTACTCTGAACCTTGGTATGTCATATTTTCGCATAGGGGTTAGGTCATGTAGTTATTAAAACATTTTTTATATTTTTTTTCCCAACACTACATGTAGTTATTAAAACATTTTTTATATTTTTTTTCCCAACACTACAGTTTAGTATTATACTTTGTCTACAAGGTATAATATTTAAAAAAAAAATTAAATTCGTGAGAAAAATGGTCCTAAACTTAGGTAAAAAACCATTTTAATACCCTTCTGATTCTCTGTTTTCTCTGTGCGAAATTTACAATTAAAAAAAAGAATGTAGAAGAAATTAGGCACCCTCCGCAGTACCTAAATGAAACTCGTTTTTACTGAAATACCCTTCCGATTCTCTGTTTTCTCTGTGCGAATTTTACAATTAAAAAAAATAATGTAATATTTGTTAATTTATTTAATAATTAACAACAGCAAAGAAACAAATAAGGTTGTCTCTCACACGCACTCCCTCCTCCCTCGCGGTGTCTCCTCCGTCGCCCTGCTCTCCCGTTCAAGCTCTCACCACCGTACGCCGCCATTCACGAAGTTAGCCTCATTTTCTCCCTCTAATCGCGCCTCTTCTCTGCTCCATTCCTCTCCGTCGTGTCTCCGCCGTGACTACGCCGTTTCGCAGCTTCTTCACCTCTTCTCCACAACCTTCTTCCACTCAGGTAATTTATAGTGATTTATTCCTTAATTTGTCCCTAATTTGACTGATTGCAAAAACCCCAATTTAATTTGAAACGAAACCCTATGAGTAACTGGAGTAAACATTTGGCTAGACTAAACATTTGGTTCCCATTCAGCTTGGGCTTTGATATCCGTACAAATTATAGGTCTTTAAAAAAAAACAATGGATTTATTTATGTTTGCATATTTGTACTCAGGTTCCATTTGAATCTTAATGTTATGTGTCTGTAATGCAAATGTGATTGATTGGGATATAATGTCGGACAGGTATAATGTCGGTGCGTTTGCGACACAAGTGTACAACAAACTATATAGGCAAAGTTAATCAGAATCTTACAAAATGTCAAAAGGAAAGGATTCATGGTACCCCTTTTAAATGGTTAATGTTCTTACCGGGAAAAATAAACATATCTGGAATTCTGTTGGAAGAATTATGTAGACGTTGGGACGAAAAAAGAGGGGGGTTTAGAATACAGAATAAGATAGTTGATTTTAGTCCTTTAGATGTGTGTTATGCCGTAGGACTTGGCATAGTGGGAGAAGAAGTGGTTTTTGAGGATGACATTAGTTCATATACCCTCACTTTACTTGAAGGAACAAATATGAGTACATCCGCAATTTATGAAAAACTGATGACGCTTTCCGGGGATGAGAATGTGGATGATTTTTGTAGACTGTATATACTGCTTGCAATGGAAGAGTTTTACTTCCCCAACTCATCCACTGGTATTAGTTGTAGATGCATTAAGCTATTAGACAATCTAGATGACCTTGGGACATTTAATTGGGGTCTTGCAGTGTATAATAATTTGGTGCAGAAGTTGACAAAAGTTTTGCATACTTTGGAACAATCAAATACCTCAACAATTTTGTATCTTATGGGCTGTGTGGTTGTGCTACAGGTATTTTATTGTGTTGTCATCAAATATGTCAATTCTTTTTCCTTGTATGTTATATCTTTTACCATCCAATATATATTACTCTATAGGTGTGGGGAATTGAACATGTCTGGCCAAACAGCAAGATGAGTCCGAAAGTTAAAATGTTGTTTCCGCGTTGTTTGAAGTGGCCTGATTTTTGGCTTGATCGGAAACAAGTTTTTGCCTCATTTCAGAATAACTAGGTAATACTATTGGGAAACATATGTCAGTAACTTTGTATTTGATTTTTACATGGCAACTGTCATAAGTTGTGGCTTGACAACTCATTCTTTTCATATTGGTATATTGTTACTAGGTTTTTCAACTCTTGAATGCAACACAACAAGAGATTGAAATTGATGTTGTGAGAGAAGCATTAAAAGAGGCACCAAATGGATTTCAGAATTTGCGACAGGTGAAAATTGAATTGAAGAATCAAAATGCCCTGAATGAACAGCTAGAGGCGGAGCAGAAGCTACTTGAAGAAAGACTAGCTAAAGTTGAACGCGATTTAAGTCAGCTAAAAAGCTTACCTCAATCAGCAAGGGAAATACTTGAACGCAAAATATGTGAACTTGAACGTGAATTACAAGAAGTAAAAGAAGCAAAAGAAGCTAAACATTCACAGTGTATTGAAGAACAGTCAAGTCAACCGGCTCCTGAACCACAAAATGTTGAGCACCTAAACATTGAAAGACAGTTAGTTGATGATGACCATGATGAATCAAATATGCAGACTCGACGAAGGAAGAATCCAAGAAAGATCCAAGATAGTGCAGCAATGCGAACACCATATAAGGCTTTCCACAGGGGGAAAAAGAAGTAGGCTGTGTATTCCACGATTTCTTCTAATTAAAGATCAACTTCCCTTTTCCAGGAGTTTTTTTGAAACCTTTAGTCCATTAGACATATATGTATTCCACGAGTTGTTGTAATAGTTGTTACTACATTCTGGTTGTGGTGCATGCACAGCAAAACTTTTTAGTTATTATCCAAAATTTTTATAATGAGCTTCTTTGGTATTTTATCCCAAGTTTTGTTTTACTTAAACTAATGCATTTGAAGAGTTTTACTTTCCCCTGTCCCCAAAAGAATGCAAAATGTAATATCTGAAGCCTGAGTTATCAAACCCATTATGAAATTTAGTATGTTCTGTATGCAGCACCTCCACAGCTTGGAACTGGGCATGCTATGGTATGAACTGGGCATGCTACTGACTTTAATGCATGTATGATATTGAATGCAATATTTATTTGATACTTACTACATACGGAAAAATAAACTAAAACGGCCTTCGTGAGGAATACAACCATAACAGGGTAAATCCTCATGCTATTATTCGTCAGATAAGTCCCCATCTGTACAATACTCCGGGTAATTTTGTAAGTCCATTTCGTCAGGAATGGTTCGTGCCCAATCATGTCTTCTACATGCAGCGTGTGCAAGTTGTGCCTGTTAATTCGAATTTGCATCTGGTTATTTTCGTGCCTAACCATGTTAACTGCCTTTTCTAGAGACTCATCGTTGTCTTCAGTGACTTCAAGTGATTTTTGCTTTGGTGCCTTAATGCAGCATTGTCGTAGCTCTTGTCTCATCCTTATAGACTCCTCAAGACGATATTCCCACTCTCTACAATACTCATTCATGTTTAATATTGAGTATCGGTCTTGGGGGCACAAACTATATTGAAACAAGCCTCGCTCTAACACCCATACTCGACCCATACTTTCTAGTATTTCGTGTGGTCTATATGTTGTTCCAATTAAATTTGAATAGAAGGAAAATTCGAAGTAATCCATGTCAGTTGCGTTTTTTTCCTACACAACAACTACATATTAGAATAACAACAAAATAAATTATTGTATAAATCTGGAAAGTAAGGAGTTTACCAAGTCCCCTTACCTTAATTGAAGATATAACCAAATATAGCAGAAGACATTTATTATTTAGACTACTTTGGGAGATACACTGACATAATCAGGTTCAAAGTACCATTATTAGGTCCCCCATGTGAAGACACAGTGATATGTCATAATGGTTTTTGGACTAAGGGGGGTTGGCTATTGTGTTAAAAAAGTTGGTGAATTGCGTGGACACCTTGGCCATTGGTCTTGGGTACTCAAATTAAAGGACATGACCTAACCCCTATGCGAATATATGACATAATCAGGTTCAGAGTACCATTATTAGGTCCCCCATGTGAAGACACAGTGATATGTCATAATGGTTTTTGGACTAAGGGGGGTTGGCTATTGTGTTAAAAAAGTTGGTGAATTGCGTGGACACCTTGGCCATTGGTCTTGGGTACTCAAATTAAAGGACATGACCTAACCCCTATGCGAATATATGACATAATCAGGTTCATAGTACCATTATTAGGTCCCCCATGTGAAGACACAGTGATATGTCATAATGGTTTTTGGACTAAGGGGGGTAGGCTATTGTGTTAAAAAAGTTGGTGAATTGCGTGGACACCTTGGCCATTGGTCTTGGGTACTCAAATTAAAGGACATGACCTAACCCCTATGCGAATATATGACATAATCAGGTTCAGAGTACCATTATTAGGTCCCCCATGTGAAGACACAGTGATATGTCATAATGGTTTTTGGACTAAGGGGGGTTGGCTATTGTGTTAAAAAAGTTGGTGAATTGCGTGGACACCTTGGCCATTGGTCTTGGGTACTCAAATTAAAGGACATGACCTAACCCCTATGCGAATATATGACATAATCAGGTTCAGAGTACCATTATTAGGTCCCCCATGTGAAGACACAGTGATATGTCATAATGGTTTTTGGACTAAGGGGGTTGGCTATTGTGTTAAAAAAGTTGGTGAATTGCGTGGACACCTTGGCCATTTGTCTTGGGTACTCAAATTAAAGGACATGACCTAACCCCTATGCGAATATATGACATAATCAGGTTCAGAGTACCATTATTAGGTCCCCCATGTGAAGACACAGTGATATGTCATAATGGTTTTTGGACTAAGGGGGGGGGGTTGGCTATTGTGTTAAAAAAGTCGGTGAATTGCGTGGACACCTTGGCCATTGGTCTTGGGTACTTAAATTAAAGGACATGACCTAACCCCTATGCGAATATATGACATAATCAGGTTCAGAGTACCATTATTAGGTCCCCCATGTGAAGACACAGTGATATGTCATAATGGTTTTTGGACTAAGGGGGGTTGGCTATTGTATTAAAAATGTTGGTGAATTGCTTGGATACCTTGGCCATTGGTCATTGGTCATTCTTCAATGTGGTCTTCTTTATATACAGAACTGGTGGTCTTCTTTGAACCCACAATATTTCTTTTATCAATTTGATCAAATTGCCTACATAATGAAAGATTATAGAGACCTATTACTTCAACTAGATTGGTGTTATGAGAACACAGATAATACACTCGCAGGAAAAAAGGCCATTAAAAAGGAATGGCGCCTCCGATTTCGAGAGTCTGTTTCTCTTCAATCAGACTTAAGAGAGTTGGAGGCGCCAATTCCGGATTTAAAAGCGGCGGAGATGTGGCAAGATGCACAGCATAAATACTTTGAAATGCAGAAAGCCTTAAATCGCCTTAGGATTGAGAATAACATTATGGCAATAAGGAGAGTACGATTTGGGATGATCCATGTATGCAAAACATTTCTACACGCCAATAGTCATCGTATGTCTCAAGCAGAGGAAGAAAACATACTTTGCGCAGATGAGTACTTATCAAATACCGATGAAGAGTGAACTTCAACTCTTTGTATTTAGTTGTACTATATCATGTTGTGCTAAGAAAATATGTTTATCCCAGTCTTAAAAGTTGGTTGTTTTTAACACTGATATAGTTAATTTAAGAAAAACTGATAATTATTGTTGACAACTTTGATATAATCCATACATAAACTTTAACACTCCTACGTTCAAAGACATCTGAAAAAAAAAAAAGAAATGGCAAACTACAATACGTTTAGCATAGTAAACTAATTGTATGACCTTCACTGTGGTTCCCAGAACAACTCCATGATCTCTTCTACGGACCTCGTAACTGGTGGGTCAACCGAAGGAGCTAGTGTCGTGTGAATACACAACTCGATTGGGAAATCACTATAACTGTGTCTGCAGTGGTGCGAGATAATACTACGAACATGGTTAGTTGTTAGTACATCATACATGGACCACATACACCTTCCTTCTCGATCATATCGAGGATAACAGTACTTCATAGTACTGATCACGTGTTGTTCGAGCCTCAATTTATGGTGAATCTTTTGCTTCAACTCCTCAAAAGTTATATTGTGTTGAAGCCTAAGTGGTTCATGTGGGTTTGAATCAAAAGCAACAAACTTGACTCCATCCCTTGCATTAACTATTCCGCACCTGTAGTATATATAAGACAACACTGACCCCGACGGCCAAGGAGATAACTCATTTTGACGCTCAATATCAATACGTCTAGCAAATTTAGCACTCAACTCTATTGGACCTTTAGAGCGAAATGACATATATTGTGCTAACATATTTTGTACGCATAAATCAGTTATAATCTCCATGCTCACATACTCAACACTCCCATAAGCTGGCTCTGGACGTCGATAGAAGATTGAACGCAATATCCTTGACTCATCTCCACCCTTCTGTTGAATTATGGTTTTCAGTTCTTCAAAGCTCATGTCATCCTTGATCCTGATGGACTTCATCTTATGACTTTCAAACTTTACTCCATTAATCAAGTCTTTATGTTCCCCATCAATATAAACAACGCCCAACTTTGTGCCAATTTGGAATTGTGTTACCTGAGAAAGGGGCATCGGTCGGTCCACTTCTGCTTGTAGGTTGCATATGATTTTCAACTTGTGTTTGTTTGCCAAGAAATAAGTGTGTTATGGTAGTATTTATATATGTCTCAATTACTCGTGCCCTCACGTGGGACCCTAAATTAGGGGAATGGGACCCTTATTAGAGAATGCATACCCCTGTGCGAATATCTGACTTATCAATGTTCATAGTACCCTACATTGGTGTCCCATGTATCGACACAGTCATATGTCATAATGGTATTGAAGTAAGGAGGGTTGGCTATTGTGTTAAAAAAGTTGGTGAATTGATTGGCTACCTTGGTCATTGGTCTTGGCAACTCAAATGAAAGGACATGACCTAACCCCGCTCACATGCTCACATATCAAGGTTTAGAGTACCGTTATTTGGTGTCCCATGTATCCACACAGTGATATGTCTTAATGGTTTTCGACTAAGGAGGGTTGGCTATCGTGTTAAAAAATTTGGTGAATTGTTTGGCTACCTTGGTCATTGGTCATTGATCATTGTTCAATCTGTTTTAGCTTTCATTTTTTTCAGTACAGAGCACACACTCATAGTAAAGTCTATAATCTTAGCTACATGGAGAATTACACATTATGCATTCATAACTTTTTAGAGACATTAATAATCAAACCGAATGCACATTATGCATTCACCAACTTTTAGAGGCAGCATTGTGCAATGCTCAGCTGGGTGAAATTTTTGACCATAACAAACGAGCCTACGTCAACAGAAGTTCAGCTGCTTAATAAAATCTCATCATTCAATATCAAATTTACGAAAACATTCAAAATCAATTGATACCGAAGGAGCATTTGATACATAATCTTTGAGAAAATATCAATTACAGTTAATTAATGTACAATTCATACTTCTGCATAACAATTTATACTTCTGCCAAAATCATAATTTATATACAATTTTGCTTTCATGAAAACTTCTGCCAAAATAACAATTTATACTCTTTCCCCATTTCCACATGAGGGAAGGACCTGTCCAACCATATCAGAATTTGCTTCAACAGCTCCATAGAGGCAGTGACCATCAGGCTTTATTTCTCTGTTCCCTGTCGACTTCTTGTTGAGCTTTTTTTGTCGCGCCTCTGTTTGCCTTTGCTGACTTTTGTATTCTCAGGTTCACTACTAACAGATACACCACTTCTGCTAATACATCAAATATTTCGGAACATTCGCGTCTGCCAATACTTTTTCTTTAAATGTATTTCTTTCATCAAGTACCCATTTCAACACATACTCTCGACGAAATTTAAGTACATCGTCCTAAACAAATGTTTTTTTTTTGTTAATACGAAATCACTAAAAGTCTAACTTTTTTAATTCAAATACAAAATAGAAAACAAATTTTCATTTACCTCCGAGTAGTAAGGCATTGTATTTTCACCATTCCACAATTCCAAGTATTTTAACACATATATTCCACAGTCATGGCTGTATCGACAAACAAGATGCATTTCAGAACATAAAAATAAAGATAATCAAAACCAACTAACAAATGAAACATTTATAGAAGAAACCAATTAAATGACTTACCAATTATGTTGTTTGGGCAAATTTTCATAATGGATCTTCACAGCATTGTTAACAACTTCCCTTTGAACAATGATACTCAGCAACTCTTCAAAACGGGAGCACTAAAAAATCACAATTATTTAAATTGTCAATTTATTTGGAAGGCCTGAAAAGTGTTAAATGAAAATGAAAAACCTGAAAATCAAAAAGTGTTATCGTAACACAATACCATTGCCAAATCAAGCAAATACCAATTCTCATCCCTTTCGTGTTCCAATGAGTCCAACACATACATCTTCCTTTCGTGTTTGTTTAGCACGTAGCACACCCAATGCCCATTAAAGACGGCTGGTGCAAAAATCTAAAAAATATATACAACTTAATTAGGTAATTTTCATAATTTTAACATGTACAACAATGGGACCCAAAGAGCTCAAAATACACGCTTACCAAATTGGAAGACCGTAAGTGATAAATGGGTTTTCCCGGGAACTTGTGATAGTGGCAATAATCTTTCAAAGTCCAACGCTTTTGGGACCCATTTTGGAACATTGGTATATCACGAATAACTTTCTCCTACATTATAAATCACTACGCTCAGTCAAACTGTATTAACAAAATGTTCCCTAAATGAAATGCCTTAAATAAAAGAGTTTTAGATTTCCTCACAGCAAAGAATGAATTAAATACGAAACGGCTGACAACACCCGTTCTATTAATTTCTTCTTCCATCATCCAAAGCGAAGTAAATGCAAACACCTGGAAAAAATGAACACACATAAAATACTAGTTCATAAAAATAATTAAAAAATCAAATAAAATAAAATAACAACTCATATTCAATAAAGGGTGTTACTACTTACAAAGTTGTCAACCCAACTCCTGGGACTAAAGGTTGTGAGGCTAGATCTTGTAAGAATATTGCCCTTCAAGTCAACCAAAGTTCTGCATAAATTAGACGAACCATTGTCAATAAATGTACTTATTCAGAAGTCAAATTATCAAAAAGATTAACACTTACTCGTCCTGCGTTGACGTTGTCACTCGGCGGGTGCAAAATCGATACAAATCAACCAACGATTTGTTCAATTCACTCCGGTTTCCAACAATATCTTTGCTACCATCAGCTTTTGTAGCAACTTTCAATTCATCCTCAATCATTGACAGCCTCATCCCAATGTCCTTTTGTTTTTTTGATAATCTTTTCTTTTGGGATGAGCAGCCCCTTTGGACGTTTTCAATGACTTCAATGACAACTTCATTTGTACAATCTTCATCATTTAAAGGTAAATCCTCAACAACCTAATAACAAAAATATAAAATAAATCATTATAAATCACCAGCTTTTACAACAACCATAGGAAATCATTTATTAAATAACCTTTTCTAACCTTTTCGGGATCGAATATTTTTGTAACTAAACACTTGCCGGACCCTACATCAATCCAATCTAAAAGACGGGGAAAACACGTCTTTTTTGAACTATCCCGCAATGATAGGTGGTCAACCGTCCAAATCTACATCATCACCGATTCACCATATAGTTCAATAGTCAAAATTTAATACTCAGTAATAAAAACTTTAAACTAATGTAACTTTTTAGTTGTACCTGTAGTAATTCTGCACAGCCTGCAATATAGAACGAATCTTTGTTCTTCCCTTCATTTAAACGAGGAGCGACACGGTCTAGGCTAGAAACTAATACCCTATAAACTTCACCACCCCAATTGTATTTACAAAGGCTACCTAAATCATTTAATAGCCTAAATGGTAGGGTATGGACATCTGTGGTAGTTTTTGGAAAGTATAAGGTTTTGAAAGCAAGAAGAATCTACAACCTACAAAAATCCTCTACATCATTATCATCGGTCAACTCTCCCATTTTCTCAACTATGGTTGACACTGTAATCACCCCCCCATTGAACAAATCTTTGACTCTAGATTCATTCCCATCATCAACATGAACGGGCTCTCCAACAATGCGAAGCCCCAACCCAACACAAACATCTAAGGTCGTGAAGGAAATAATCCTATTCCCAACCCGGATACCATGACTGTGTATATCCCACCTATGCACTAACTCTTTAAGTAAGACACAAGAAATCTTGTTTCTTTTCTCAAGATCAATGGGGGATTTAAAAGGTGTCATTCGAAGACATTTCTTTTGTTTTGGAGTCAAAGATGCATTCATCTTCACTAAAGATTCAGTATTCACAACGTGCCTCAGTCTTCCCATGATGTACAAGGAGCTGTATACTTGAATAAATGGACAAATTTTCACAAAACAGGAAGTCTAACACTTGAAAAAATGTTGGTGAATTATACTAACGAGAAGTCTAGCACTTGAAAAACATCATGATTTCAATTTTAGAACAGACCTACATAACACAATCAAAATAAATCCTACACTTTTTGAAATATAACCAAACAATAGACATTCCAGGAGCTGATATGAGCTACAGCAAAACCAAGCTTAAAATCTTTATTATGTTTGTCGTATAGATTAGAATAAGAAAGATAGAAAACATCAATTATGGAAATATATATTTGCTAGACTCAATAGTATCTTCTGTGACCATGTTGATGGAATAATTCACAATTTGACTCACCTCCTTAATATAACATAACCAACAGGAAAGAAAGAATCAACAAGGGAAAACGAACATTACTCCTATTCCTACAGTAAAGCACATCCATGACAACAACGAAGCAGAGCACAAACTCCACAGCTCCAAGCTATCAAATACAACTCTATCCCTCCAAAATCTAAAATATGGATTTGTTAACATCAACTTTCTTTCAAGATGAGTTTCGCTTGGTATTAGGGTTTCAAAACGATTTGCAAGAAAACATTACCAGATACAAAAGGAATAGACAGATTCAGGATTTCAGTATCATAATATAATACACAGCAAATCCATCCAAGAAAATCAAAGAATAAACTTGTGAGTTTCATATGAAAATCAAGTGTACCAACCTGTTTACAGAATCGCGAAAGGTCGGAAGAGAGAGGTGGAGACGCGATGCCGGCGAAAATAGCAACGAGCACGAACGCAGTGACGGCGGAAGACAACCCCTTTTTTGGTAGTGAGTGTGCGAGGGATGCAAGAGAGTGCGAGATTTACGGTGGTGCGGAGGTGAGAGCTTGAAGGGAGGAGAGAGCGAGAGAGAGAGAGAGAGAGCTTGAGCGAGGGAGATGCGGAGTGAGAGCTTGAGCGAGGGAGCTGCGGAGTGAGACCTTCAAGGGAGGAGGGAGCTGCGGAGTGAGACTGCGTTGAATGAATCAGTTTTAGCAAAAAAAAATTATTATTTCTTTTATTTTTTGGCTGGTCCCACCTCCGTATTTCCATTGTATAATACGTATTTGGTATTTTTTGGCTGTATTTTGGCTAAGTTTTTTGGCTGAATAGCATTATTGTTAACTTTATTGCTTCAATAATTCGTAGTTTTGACCTTCAAGACGCCTGTACAGGGCTTCATGTTCAACACAAGAATTTTGGCTTTGCTCCTTAACTTTCCAACGCATGCTAGCACGCCTCAATAGAATAAACACATTGCAGAGTGAACAAGAGTCGGTATGCAAATAAATCAAAAAATTAATCAAATAATTACACCAACACTCAATTAACACCCAAAGTTTAGAAACATGCTAACAAGCAAGAATTAGGCCTGAGGAGCCTTTAAAACCTAAAAGTACAATGGCCACATTCACGTTTTCAATCTTAGTTAGGTAACCCGGAACGACGAAGGTAAACTTTGAACCTAACGAACACCCTCCTTCTCAAAGGACCAACCGAGGTCTTGACGGAAGTAATTTCCAAGGTAACTAGCTCGGGGTCCATGGTGGAGAAGAAGGAACAACAAGAAAGAAAAAAGAAAGAAATCGCTGGTACCTAGTTGACCGAAGTGGTCCAGTTCTAGGAAGAAAACTTGAAGATATGTTGGAACGGTTGAAGGATCACCGAAAAATACGAATGCTCATCGGAAACTTCGACGTCGGTAGAAAGGAAAGCTCAACTTGAATTTTTCGTAGAAATACAAATGATGAAGAGGTCCTTCCAATTTATAGTGGGCCTGGGTGCCAACGGGCTGGAGTGCAATCGTTGCAACCCTAGAGTGAAATGATAACCATGAGATCCACGCGTCCCATAGCTATCGACGGTGGCGATCTGGCGCCAAGTTCTTCCAATGGTCTAAATTCGACCTTGGCATCACACCCTCACGTGTGTGTGTGTGTGTAGGTACCACCCCATCACCGCAACAATGCGACGAAGCACCACCTAGAGCTATTCTGACTTACTACCTCGGCAGCAACTCGACTCAACTTCCAGAACCGAGGTACCAGTGATCCATTTAAGGGGCTGACCTCTCTCAATAAATATTTTTCCATATGCACCGGCCGGGGATCAAACCCAAAAATAAATAGTTAAGGGACCTAAATATCTACCATTTGTGTCGCATTATGTTGGTTCAACTAACTATTTTCGATTGAAACCGACCCTTTCTCACATGATTAGCATCAAACCTAACAAATCAATTTGTACCACTCTCTCAATTGCAATGTTTTTAAAACTATATTGGAGATTGAACCAGTGAAACCTGTAAGCTAAAGTTCATAAGTTCATTCGACTCAATAGTGATTAAATCAGATACCTTTTTTTGGTTCCAAAGGCCAAAAAATGAACCGGATACCATATACATAAAAAATTATTAAATTTTGTGTGAAAAAAAATTTAAAAGGTCAATTCAAATAGTATAATGTGATTGGGACAGTTCGTGAGTAGTCGGTGATGATCAGAAAAAAATAGTATAATGTGATTCAATCTACGGTTCAAATTTTCAAAGTGATTCAAATATTCAATCACAATTCAATCCATTCAACCCGATTGTAGACGGTTGAACCCAATTCTCACAAACACTAAATGCATTGTCTGTGTTTTTTATTTCAAATGTCTTTGTTCAAATTCAAGCTGCAACGACGAAAGATTCCAGCTCAGCAAAAAGCAGACTAGACTTGAATCACTAAAGTCACAAAACTCGGCCACTAATTTCGGCATTCTTTCTCCCCTTTCATTCTTCTCCTCTTCTCACGGGTCATAGCTCAACACACAAACTGACAAATTAACAGTATTAAACCACCTCCTTTCTCAGTTCATCTTCCCCCAGATTCAATCTTTAACTTCATTCATTACCATTTTACATTACCCACTTGTCTCTTTCCCTTTACCATTTGGTCCCCACTCTCCACTGCTTCCCCCTTTATGTCCTCACTCCCATACTCCCACTTCAACTAAACACACAAACAATGCCTATCCCTTTTACTAATACCATCCCCTTCTTTCTCTTCTTTTCTATACTCACCATCACCGCCACCACCACCACCGTTTCCACCGCTCTCTCATACGGTAAGCATAATAATTCATCAACACCTCACTCACATGCAAAATAACATGCTCTAACTAACTAACTAACTAACATTTTCTCTCTCACTGTTATCTCATCTCATCATTCATTACTGGCAATCACAGGTATCACTTACCATATTGACTGCGGCAGTCCAACAAACAGCACCGACTCATTCAACACCACGTGGCTTTCCGACCGTTTCTTCACCGGCGGCACTACCGGAATCGTCTCCGAGCCACTCCGCTTCCACAACCAACACGAAAAGACACTCCGCTTCTTCCCAATCTCCTCCGGCAAGAAGAATTGCTACGCCATCCCCTCTCTCCCCTCCTCCGCCCGCTACCTCATCCGCACCTTCGTCGTCTACGACAACTACGACGGCAAGTCTCATCCTCCTTCCTTTGACGTCTCCGTCAGCGGCACCGTCGTCTTCTCCTGGCGTTCCCCTTGGCCGCAAACCCTCTCCCGCGACGGCGCATACTCTGACCTCTTCGCATTTCTCCAAAACGAAGCCCTAATTTGCTTCTACAGCTTCGCCACTGATCCTCCCGTTGTTTCCTCGCTCGAGCTATTCGCCGTCGATCCGGTTTCCTACGATTCCGTTTCACTTGGAAACAACAAAACGATACTCGTGAACTACGGTAGACTCTCCTGCGGGTCTAATCAGTGGGGTCCAGGGTTCACAAACGACGTGGACCTGTTCGGAAGGTCTTGGCAGTCCGATAAAGACTTCCGAACTGGAAGCTCCGGCGGGAATAGAGTTATCGCGATCTCAACGAGGAACAGCATTGGGGGAACTAATCAAAAGCCAAATTACTTCCCGACGAAGCTGTACCAGACGGCGGTAACGACGGCGGAGACTGCTGAGGAGGGTGGTGGCGTGTTGGAATACGAATTGAATGTGGATGCGAAGCTGGATTACCTTGTGTGGCTGCATTTTGCGGAGATTGAAGCGAGGGTGAGGAAAGTTGGGCAAAGGGTGTTCGACGTGTTCATCAATGGGGAGAATCTTACGAGAGTTGACATTTACAAACAAGTGGGAGATTTCGCTGCGTTTACTTGGCATCACACTGTGAAGAATTTGAGTAATAGTGCGTTAAGCGTGAAGCTTGTTGGGGTAGTTGGTGCACCTCTCATTTGTGGGATTGAGAATTATGCTTTGGTCCCTGGTGATCCTTTCACTGTTCCTCAACAAGGTTGGTGATCTTTGCTCATGATATTTGGAGTAGACTTATTCTTTCTTATTTTAGGTTTTATGCAAATTTGGAAACTTTGATGCTTAAAATTATTCTGTTTTTTGTTTTCTTCTTTTGGTGCCTTGCTAATTGTTTTGGTATCTGTGATTATGAATTGATGTCTGTTAATGGAAATTTAGTTTGGGAGTTATGATCTATTTGGAAACTTTGATGCCCAAAGTTATTCTGATTTTTGTTTTCTTATTTTGGTGCTTTGCTAGTTATTTTGGTAGGTGTGATTGTGAACTGATGTCTGTTAATGGAAGTTTAGTTAGAGAATTATATGATTTATGAATTTTGTTATTTAGATTTTTTTGTGTTTATTTTTTCGGGTCAAAACTTTTATTTACTGATGGGAAGGTTAGGAGGGGATGCAGTCCAGATTTTGTTGACTGAAGTACAACTACACAAGAACTATGCCAAGTGATTGTTATTTATTTTTTTAATTTTTTGGTGCAGTGATTGCCATGAAAGCATTGAAAGATTCCCTTCGGGTTCCTGAAAGAATGGGTTGGAATGGTGATCCTTGTGCTCCTACTAACTGGGATGCCTGGGAGGGAGTTACGTGCCGTATGAGTAAGGATAATACTGCTCTAGTCATTAGTCAAATGTAAGTATTCCTTTGCATTCTGCTAAGTAATTCAATTCAGCGTCTAATTGGTTTTATGAAAGAAAAATTAGTGCTACGTGTATGTAAGGAATCTTACTTAAAAGTCACTTAATAATTGACATGCCAAACTTTTTGTGTAAGGTTAATGGTGGGGTAGGTTCCATGTGCTAAATTTACCGATGGGGGGTGAATCCAAAGTGCTCAATGCTCATTATCTCTTGTCTTCATAGCATTGTATCGGAAAGGTTTCTTATTCTTTTTTGTAGAAAACTACAAATATTAATTTTCTCTTCTTCACCTTAACCTGCCAGTCACCTTCGAGGCTTATTAGCACTCTTCCTCCAAAAAGCTTAGGTAGGTAGTGAACACGGGTCCATTTCCTGTTCCACAAATACTTTTTTATTTAAACTTCTGTAACCAAAGTAAATAAAAAAATAAAAAATGGAAGTTGCAATTTGTTTCTTGTTCAGATAATAGTTCTTCTCCTTTCATTTAATTTATTTTCCTCTCCTAAATAAATGCTTGTCTTATCTATATTTCCTTTTCATTCCAGAGATCTAGGCAGTCAAGGATTGAAAGGGTTTATAACTGACCAGATTAGTCTTTTGTCAGACTTGGTAAGCCTGTAAGTATCAGCAGCCAAATTTTTACATGTGCTGGTCATCTTTCAAATCATGTAGCTTAAATATTTTGAGGTTAACGTGTACTATATATGTGGTTGTAAATATGGTCATTGGCCCAGGTCTATGAAATTTCCTCTTGTTTTGAATGCTGTGGTTTATATGTTCCAGCAGCGATCATAGTCTGTAGTTATTATTGTGTCTCCCATTTTATGTAAATTGTTGAGATCCCTCTTATTCGACGCTTCGATGTCCTGAGCATGAAGGAGTGTGCAGAGAGTCACACATCGACTAGAGATATGACCTATGTAGGGCTTATAAGCCTAGGGTAGTCCTTACCTTACAAGCTTCTTTTGTGAGGTTGAGTTCGACCATTAATCCAAATTCTAAGGTGGTATCTGAGCTTATCATAGATCTTTTATTCGGCCAAAACTAGTTTTATTCCACCAACATTTGTCCATGCTCAGATGTTAAGTATTGGACGCTCAGATGTATTGATCGTGAGGGCGTGTGTTGACGTCCCTTATTGATTAAAGATGTGGTCTAAGTAGTGTGTTAGGAACCCGAGAATTTGAGTAAAAAAGGAAGAGCAATTTTATTGAAAATAGGAAAGAATAGGAGAGAAAACTCAACGGGTATCTCCTTTCACAAAAGAGCCACTGCTCTAATCACAAAACTTTACCAATGAGAAGTTGTTTTCTTCTATCCCGTTCACCTCCAAGATATTCCTCTAACCACGAATCAACTAACAACCTAACTAACAACTAAGTCTAACAAACTATAACAAACTTTAACAGCCATAACAACTATAGTTGACTCTAACAACTCTTATCTAGTTCAATTCCCATTTATTCTACATCCTAACATAGTGCTTATAAGGCTTTGGTAGCCCTTCCCTTACAAATTGGTTATGTGGGATTGAGTTAGGCTATAAAGCCCAAATTCTAAGATGAACTAAGGTTGTCAAACTCAAGTAGATTGCTGAACAGATATCACCTTTGTCGTGTGGATTTCTGCTTCATGAGGATGAGGGTGATGTTTTGATCACAGGTTTTGTGTTTTCCTTGGTGTAGAAGGAGTGCATTGAAAGGGGCAGTGGGGCAGCCACCACAGTCATTTTGCAAAATTTGAAGGCAGAACTTGATCTTCCTGTCAGACTTGTTGACTTGATGTTAGGTTCGTGATACAAGATTGAGTCTGATGCGCACGCGGCTTCACTGAGGGGGAGGCGCAGGTTTGGTAATGTTTTCACAAGGAGGGGCAAAAATGTCATTAGCACTAATTAGTATAAAAGGAGTGTTTTTGGAATAATAGGTTAGGTTTTATTTTGATTTGGACTTGGGACTTGGGAAGGGCTTTGCGCTGTGGAGAGGCAGCCTCCCTTTTGTGGCTTTCTTTGTGTTTTGTTCACCCAAACTCTATTTGGATTGTTATTTTCATCAATCAAACACTGTTTACGTTTAATTGTTTCCACTGTTGCTGCGTTTACTGTTCACGGTTACTGTTCACGGGTGCTGTTCACGGTTACTGTTCACGCTACTGTTCACATTACTGTTCACGTTTTCTGTCATTGGTATCAAAGCTCTTGTCCAACGGAGCTTGAGCGATGGTGAAGAAGACCACCATGGAAGAATGCCAAGAACGACTCGAGCAGGAATTCGAAGGGTTGGCGCTAGAGATGCGCACGCAACGGGAGGCCATGCGCGAGTGGATGGATCGGATGGAGCTCCGTTTGAAAGGAACGCGACGCCGCCGACGAAGAGGCAGCGAAGCGGCGACGCCAAGCGCAGAGGAGGACGGTGGGGGTGGCGCCTCCACCGAATCCGAGAACTCCGTGGGGAACAGCCCCTGCGCGCGACACCGGTATCGGGGACGGAAACTAGAAATCCCTGTTTTTGAAGGGGGCGAAGCGTATGGGTGGCTCGTCAAGGTGGAACGGTATTTTAAGATTAATGGGGTTGAAGAAGAGGAGATGTTGGAAGCAGTGATGATTGCTTTGGATGGAAGAGCCCTCAACTGGTTTCAATGGTGGGAAGAACAACACCCGGAGCCAACGTGAGATGAATTTAAGCAGGCCGTAATACGGCGTTTCCAGCCCAATCTGGTCAGCAACCCTTTGGGACCGATTTTGAGCGTTAAACAAACAGGGACAGTGATGGAATACCGCGAGCAGTTTGAAATGTTAATGGCTCCATTGAAGAGACGTGACAGAGGCATGTTGGAAAGCATTTTTCTCAACGGTTTACGTGAGGAAATACAAACTGAATTGAAACTCCATAGCACTCGGGGATTGAATGCTTTGATGGATCGAGCTTTACTCATAGAGGAAAGGAACAAGGCGTTAAGGGAGGAAGGAGGAAGGAGAGGTGAAGGGACTAAGTGGAAACGTGGGGGGTGGGGTTCGGGAAGTGACCCGGGGAAGCATAGAACTGTTATTACCAAACCCAAGTTTGAGTTTGGGGGAGGTAGTGGCAGCAACTCTCAAGAATTGAAAAGTCAAGGGGGTGAAGGGGAGAAGAAACAGGGGGTAGGGAGGAAACTCACTCAGGAGGAGCTGAGGGACCTTAGTAGGAAGGGGCTTTGCTTCAAATGTGGGGAAAGGTGGGGGGAAAGATCACATTTGTAAGATGAAACACTTTAGAGTGGAGTTGATTGATGATGAAGAGAGTGAGGGAGAGGGAGATCAAGGGGGGGCGAGGAGGAGATAGGGGAGGTAGACGGTGAACTAAAGACTCTATTGCTGTCACTCAAGAGCAAAGTGGGTTTGACTTCAAACCAATCATTCAAGGTGTGGGGGATTATTAATGGGAGGAAGGTGTTGATACTGATTGATTGTGGAGCTTCTAGCAGTTTCATATCCTACAAGTTAGTAGAGGAATTGAATTTAGACTTGGAGGACACTCCGGAGTATACTGTCGAGGTGGGGAATGGTGAGAAGATCACTCACAAGGGAGTCTGCAGGGGACTGAAGGTGCAAGTGCAGGGGATCAACTTTACTCAGAAATTTTATTTAATAACTCTGGCAGGGACTGAATTGGTACTTGGTTTGGACTGGTTGGCTAGCTTAGGTGACATCAAAGCTAATTTTCAAGACATGGTCATCAAGTGGAAAGGGGAAGGGCAGACATTCAAGATTAGAGGAGAACAGTCTCTTAGTAGACAACAAGCTTCGCTCAAATCCATGAGTCCATGAGGAAGGCTTTACTAAGGGAAGAGGAGAGGTATCTACTTCAATTGTATGAAATGCAGGGAGTTGGGACTGAAACTCAGCTGCTGCCCGAGGTGAAAGGAGTGCTGGAAGAGTTCTCAGATGTGTTCCAAGCACCCACAGAGTTGCCTCCTATGAGGGAGCAAGATCATGCCATTGTGCTCAAGCCCGGAGCACCAACTCCCAACATCAGGCCATACAGGTACCCCCATTATCAAAAGGATGAGATAGAGAAGTTTGTGAGCGAAATGTTGTCTGCAGAGATCATTAGACCTAGTGTCAGTCCTTTCTCTAGCCCTGTGCTGCTGATTAAGAAAAAGGATGGTGGGTGGAGGTTTTGCATAGACTACAGGGTCTTGAACAAGTATACTGTGCTCGATAAGTTCCCCATACCCATCATCGATGAGCTATTAGATGAGATTGGTAATGCGAGGATATTCTCTAAACTTGATTTGAAGTCGGGGTATCATCAGATTAGAATGAGGAGCGAAGACATTCCCCGTATTCTGAAACCGATCTTGAGGAAGTATGTTTTGGTGTTTTTTGACGATATACTGGTTTATAGTAGGGACTTGGATTGTCATGTGGAGCACCTGAAGAGTGTGTTGGACATTCTGAGAAGTAATCAGTTGGTTGCTAACCAAAAGAAATGCACTTTTGCTCAGAGTCAGATTGAATACCTCGGTCACGTCATTTCGGGAGAGGGGGTGGCAGCCGACCCCTCCAAGGTTGAAGCTATGGTAAATTGGCCTGCCCCTAAGGCTGGCCTGCCCCAAAGGATGTGAAGAGCCTTAGGGGTTTCCTTGGGTTGACTGGGTATTACAGAAGGTTTGTGAAGGACTATGGAAAAATTGCGTGGCCTCTTACGCAACAACTCAAGAAAGATAGTTTCCGTTGGGATGAGAGTGCTCAGTTAGCTTTTGAGAAGCTGAAAGTAGCCATGACAACACTACCAGTTCTTGCCGTACCTGACTTCTCCAAAGAGTTCATTGTGGAGACCGATGCATCTGGGAAGGGGTTGGGGGCAGTTCTTATGCAAGAGGGGAGGCCGGTGGCATACATGAGCCAAACCTTGTCCAATCGAGCTTAGAACAAGTCGGTGTATGAGAGAGAGTTGATGGCTATTGTGATAGCAGTTCAGAAATGGAGACATTACCTTTTGGGAAGGCGTTTTGTGGTACATACCGACCAGAGGAGTTTGAGATTTCTGACGGAGCAGAGGGTAATGGGGGAGGAGCAACAGAAGTGGATAACCAAACTATTGGGCTTCGATTTTGAGATCAAATATAAGTCTGGAATCGAGAATAAAGCAGCTGACGCCTTGTCAAGGCAGCACAATTACAGTGCCATCTCCATGGTGCAATGCCCGGAGTGGGACGGTCTAGAGGATGAGGTACAAGCTGATGAACAGTTGAAACTTATTGTGCAAGACCTAGTTGCGAAGGTGAACACTCATGTGGGTTATACATTGAGGAATGGACGACTATACTATCACGGTCGCTTGGTCCTTCCCAAAGACTCCCCTCGGATTGGGAAGATTCTGGAGGAGGTCCATGACTCAGCTATGGGTGGACACTCCGGGATTCTGCGAACTTACAAGAGAATAGCAAGTGTAGTGTATTGGGAGGGAATGAGGAAGAGGATTCAGCAGTACGTTCAGGCCTGTGCCATATGCCAGCAGAACAAGTATTAGGCCCTGACCCCCGGGGGATTGCTCCAACCGCTTCCAATACTGACTCAGGTTTGGAGTATGTGTCTATGGACTTCGTTGGGGGCTTACCCAAGTCAACAGGGATGGATACCATCCTGGTAGTGGTTGATCGACTCACCAAATACGCTCATTTCGTAGCCCTGACTCATCCGTACAATGCCAAGGATGTGGCTCTTGTGTTTATGAAGGAGATAGTGAAGTTACATGGGTTCCCAAGCTCCATTGTGTCTGACAGAGATAGAGTCCAAGATGAAATATAGCTCAACCTACCATCCTCAGACCGACGGCCAAACAGAAGTAGTCAATAGGTGTGTTGAGACCTATTTGAGGTGTTTGATCGGTAGCAAACCCAAGCAGTGGGTTAAGTGGCTACCCTGGGCTGAGTATTGGTACAATACCAACTATCACTCTTCCATTCAAATGTCCCCGTTTGAAGCTTTGTATGGACGGAAACCCCCCGTGTTAGTGAGGGGGGATGAAAACAGTAGTTTTGTGGATAGGGTTCAACAACTAACTCAAGAGAGGAATGAGTTGCTCCGTGATCTGAGAGACCACTTGAGCAAGGCCCAGAATCGTATGAAACAACAAGCGGATAAGCATAGGAGGGAGGTAACCTATGAGGTTGGAGAGATGGTCTACTTGAAGATCCAACCATACAAGCTGAAACAACTAGCGAAGAGGCTGAATCAGAAACTCAGCCCACGGTTCTATGGCCCTTTTGAGGTATTGGAGAAAATTGGGACAGTTGCCTACAAGCTGAAACTACCACCGGAGAGCAGAGTTCACCCAGTGTTTCATGCATCACTTTTGAAGAAAGCCATTGCTCCTACGGCGGCAGTTCAACCTCTACCAAAGTGCCTGGCTGAAAATCTTGAATTGCAGGTCATGCCCGAAGACATCCTAGCGGTGAGGAAGGCTCACGACGACGTGCTTGAAGTCTTGGTGAAGTGGAAGCATCTACCCGACTTTGAGAACTCCTGGGAGGACCTTGAGGATATGAAGAACCAGTTTCCAGATTTTCACCTTGAGGACAAGGTGAATGTTTTAGGGGGGAGTATTGATGCGCACGCGGCTTCACTGAGGGGGAGGCGCAGGTTTGGTAATGTTTTCACAAGGAGGGGCAAAAATGTCATTAGCACTAATTAGTATAAAAGGAGTGTTTTTGAAATAATAGGTTAGGTTTTATTTTGATTTGGACTTGGGACTTGGGAAGGGTTTTGCGCTGTGGAAAGGCAGCCTCCCTTTTGTGGCTTTCTTTGTGTTTTGTTCACCCAAACTCTATTTGGATTCTTATTTTCATCAATCAAACACTGTTTACGTTTAATTGTTTCCACTGTTGCTGTGTTTACTGTTCACGGGTGTTGTTCACGGTTACTGTTCACGTTTTCTATCCGAGTCTGAATGAGACAACTTGATATTTATAGTTATAATCATATCTTGAACTCAAACAATTCTAAGTTCTCTTCAAAGTTTGACAACTATGACTAAAATCATAAAGGCTATATATATTTCGTAGGCAACATATTTTACATTTTAATACGGTACTTTTCTTTGACAGAATCATGATATGATTAACACCTTTTCTGAATTATACTTGTTGAATGAACACTATATCATTTATTTACATCCTTGATGACTATTAGAAATCCTTGAATGTTCTAGTGTCATCCTCTGTCTCATATCTGCTTTCATTGTCGTGTTTCTGTTACGTTTTTGATAGAGATGCCCATATAAATCTGTAGTAGCATGTGTTTTTGTAGGCAAGCTCCGCCATGTTTATATTGTTTTCTATTATCCAGTAACCTCTCTTTAATTCTACAGGAACTTGAGTTCAAATTTGTTGGTGGGTGAAATACCGGCTGGACTGGGCCAAAAATCTCTAATACACCTGTAAGTTCAGGGTTTTCTTAGATGATGTTCAAAATGCTTTACAAAACTCAACTGGTTGGAGTCTTTTATTTGAGTAGCTGATGATAAGTTTACCCATTTTTAATCCACTGAAATTTTATATTTTGTTAGATATTTCTTTCATATACTTTTCCCATTATATTGAATATTGAAGATAAAATTCCATTATGATTTTTCACAAGGTATACGTGGTATCACATCTGTCCTCCATTTATTAGGAACATCGGATTGGTCCCCCATTGATACTTAAATACCATTTTATCCTTTTAGGTACCCATTTGATGTCACTTTAACTTACAACTTGATGGCATAAATTGAAACAGAATGACCAATTTGATTTATCATTGATTTATAAATGGAAGACCAAAATGGACATACTTTAATATAATATATCCATATTCTATTTTGTATGTTTTGTTGCATAAGTAAAATATGGAGCCACTCATTCACAAAAGAATAATTTGTGTAAATATTATGATGCAGCTGTCTGATCCATATTTAAAATAAATTCACTGTTGTATTCATTTTATATTTTACTTGTTTCAATTGTAATGTATACTGCAGGGACTTGTCCAACAATCAGTTAACGGGCTCCATTCCAGATAGTATAGCCTCTTCAAGTTTGCAGCTTGTGTAAGTATCAACTGCATGACATTTAGGGTTTGGTTAACATGTGATGTGACCTTAGAAAACAGATTAAGGAATAAAAAATAGAAACTATTTAAATTATAGGTATAAAGCATTTACTTTATTCTTTAACTAGTAGTATACTCGTGCATTCGGCCGGGTCGCATCTTTAACTACCTTGCTCTCGCGCTTTGGAGCGCGATCTTGACTATCATGCCTCAAAGGAAGCGATATCAATAGAGTGTGTTTGTTTCACTGTGTAAAATCACATTTCAAGGAATGATATTCATGAGAATATTTTACCTTAAATGCTATTCCTAAGATTATCAAAATCGAGATTTTACGTAATGTCGGTAGTGGGGTGGCAAGATTGTAACTCCTAAAATCGCAAGTAGAATCGTAAGGTTCTACTGAAGAAATTACGTAAGATCGGAGATAGCAAGATCGTAATTCGTAAAGTCGCAAGTAGAATCATAAGATTCTACCAAAGCTAAAATATTATTATAAACTAATATAGTGCGTAAGTTCACAAGTCTTAATCAAAATAAAACAATCTAGTCCATCGTGAAAACTACTCAGTCTTAAACATAAACCAACAACCAAGTCCACCGACGAAACAACTCAAAGCTTAAACATAAAAGTCTAAGTTGAAAGAAAATACATAAAGGCTTAAGCCTAGATCACATCATGCATATCAAACATTTCATCCCCATAATACGTACGATGATGATGAGAGCATGAGTGACAAAGATGAGAGTGAAGTTTTGAGACTTTGGGAGGGGGAAAAATTAGGGTTTAGAGGTTAAAAACGGGTCCAAAGCAACCAGATCGCGCAAACACGACCCAGATCTTATTGTTCTCTAAGTCACAATTTTGCTTATGATTTTACCCAGAAAATCACGATTCAGCTAGTAAAATCTTATGATTTTGTTCCGATTTTTCTTAAAATTCGATTTTATTCACGATCCAAGTCGTTAGGGCTTTGTAGAATCGTAAAATCATGCGATCATGTGATTTTACGACTAAAATCACGATTTTGATTACCTTATTAATGTGTTTGGTAAATATTTAGAATTCCTAGGAGTGATTTTATAACTTGATTAAAAAAATTTAAAATACAAATATAGTTAAATGAGGTGGAACTAAGAAGTGAGAATTTCTAGTAAGTTATAGGTGGTTGAAAAATGAGCTCAATGAGCTCAATATGTTTAGGAAGTTGACATGAGTCAGTCCAAAGATTGCAAGTGAGAAATATGAAGGTCCGTTTTCTTCACTTTATTGAGACTTTGATGGCCCATCGATGGAGACTCGAGGAATTTGTATTGATGCAAGGAATAGAGGATGAAGGTTGGAAATAATAGAGACATGTGACTTCTTTTTTTTTGACACAAGAGACATGTAACTTAGATCTTGCTCCTATTGTGTGTCTATACTCTGGTTCTCTATATATAAAGCGGAACCACAGTGAATGTTAATCAATCAATTTAGTTTGCAATTGAGTTGACTAACAAAGACTAGATTAAAGGGGATACTAGGAATAAAAAGTAAAGGATTAAAAGGCAAGGAAGGAAAAGACGTGGCTTGGCCAATGCCAATGGCTTCAGCCTTGGAACTACCAGCAAGAGTGACATGGTGCTCTATTTTGCGCTCTCTTTGGTTCCTTTCCTACTTACTATCTCCTTACACTTACTACTCTGTTGTGATATTGCTTCTCTCTTTGATTTATGGCTTGAATCTTGAATTATTTTAAAGTTCATATATAAATATCTCATTTTAATATTCCTTTTACTGTCCGGAAAAAAGGTCTTTCAATCCACATTTCTCACCTCGATTCGATAAGCACCAGAATCCAAAATCAAATATCAAACAAATGATGAATGAACAAAGAGAGACAAATTTTAGAATTACCTATGTGACCTACATTTGATCCCGACGAAGATGAAATTTGTTGTGCTGCCTTGAGCTGAAGAAGTTTATTATACTTCGTGTTTGACAAAATATTCTATTTGCCACTCCCACACTTGGTCTACTTTTAAGGAATTGAAGAGTAAGATTATGTCACTTGGTTTATTTCTAAGGAAATCAAATCCAGGAATAAAACTTTCTTTAGGTGTCTTAAAATCTGCCTTAATTGTGTTTTATCCCTAGCCACCTTCATTGCAACAAATTTGGGCTTCCTTAATTTCAACTTCCAGCACCTTTGTGCTTGGTATGAGGGGTGTGTTTAGTCTCACGTCGCCCGGAGATAAGGCCTAAGTGATATTTATAAAGATTGGACTTACAAGCTAGTTTTGTGGGGATGAGTTAGGCCTTAAGCCTAAGTTCTAAGACTTAAGTTCTCTGCTACCTATCAGATTACAAGAAGAATATTATCGATAGTTACCTTTGGGATGACCTTCTCTGTACTACCATGGCCATATCCCTCCAGGACTTTGCCAAACTAGTAAGAAAAGCATAAGAGTGACGTGATTCTAAGCTTGGGTGGGAACTAACTCTTAACATAGCCTCTAGAGGAGGAACTCAGAATAGAGACGTTGACATGTCATTACAGCTTCAAAATTGCCACTCTTGTAATCCTTTGAGATTGTTAAAAGTGCCTTGAAATTATACTTGCATATCGTTTTTTTGATATTAAATTTGATGTTTTTATTTACTCCCTTGTAGATGTTGAATTACTGGATCAAAGTTATTATTCTGTTTATCAACTGTTGTACTTACAAGCGTTAGTCAGCATTGCATTGAACGTCAACTTATTATTAATATACTGAAAATGATAAAACTGTAAATTTTGTTCCATAGTCATCAACAAAGATGATATTGCATGTTGAAAACATAGACAATACTCTAGCGAGTGTTAAACAGATGCCTATGGTGTCCTCCTGACCATTTTTGCTTTCTTTGGTATCTTTCTAAATCCTTTTTATCATGCCAGGCTATTAAATGGAAACTCATTGGAAGGACGAGTGCCAGAGGAACTTTATTCAATTGGTGTGCATGGTGGAGCCATTGAGTATGTTGCCTTAACCTGATAACTTTAGTCTATCAGCTTGTGGGTAATGTGCTAAGATTAAAATATTTAATAACTTACCTTCCATGTGCTCTGTCAGGTCCTGTCCTTTATTCTTGTGTTTATGTGCGTATGTATGTTAGTATGCACTTATCTATAAAGTAAACTGCTAACGGTGCCACACCCTACTAGGATCATGGTATCATCTGTCGTCAGCATTTATTGCAAAATGTAGTCTTAATATCCAATCTTACATAATGATTCTTCTGTCTCTTTCGATTATCCATCCTTTCTTCTGCGTTTTACTGCCATTTTTGGTGTAACGAATAAGAATATTCAAATTGCATTTTTCATAAGCTGTAAGTTTCATGATTTCAAATATCCCCGCTTTAATTTACAATCTGACTATGCAATAGTTGTGATCCAGCGTTTGTTTTAGTGGAAAAGATGTTTCTAAAGTGAACTAGTGCAAACATCTCAGTTTTGCATGGATGCTGGGGAATTGATCAACATTAGTAGTTATCAATGTTCCTAGGGGTGCAATATGTACAAAAGTAGTATATTACCAAAGCATGGTGTTATAATATACTTGTTAATGGCTCATTTAAATTTAATTATGTACATCAAAGAGAAATAATCCCTTTTTGGTCTTCAATTATGTGTTTTTTGCTCAGTCTCTCTGGAAACAAAGGTTTGTGCGGGGTACCATCTCTACCAACTTGTCCTATGTTTTGGGAGAATGGCAGATTATCCACTCCGGGAAAAATTGCAATAGGCTTGTCGTGTCTTTTTGTTCTCTCTGTGATACTGCTGCTGGTCTATATCTGTATCAGGAGGAGAAGGAATGACTATGACTTTGCTCTTCCTCATGAATTAACAGGTAATTATGTTTTGAAGAAGATAAGAATAATTGACTTTTGTTTCAAAAGTTGAGAAGCAAGGTCAAGTGACTAACTGTAGACATTTCACCACAGTAGTTTTAAAAAATTCCAACAATTTTATTACTGTTAACGCAACTTTAACGTTCTTGAGTGGCAATTATTTTTGAAAATATCTTTTTCACAAGTATACTATAAGGTTTTTCTAATTTTTCATGTCAACAATTTCAAAAGTTTAAGATAAATTCTCTTACAATAAACTTTTAAAACGAGTTTCTGACAATCTTAACACAAACGAACAATTGCTCTTATAAGCTTAAAATTGGCTATTTGAATAATAGCAGAAGTCTTTTCCCAGTTAGTTGGTGTGACTAAAATAGATCATATTACAGTACCATGTGTTGCGTCAAAAAATCATCCTTGAGAGGCTATTTAGACCCAATATTTTTATTGCTTACACTTCAACATTCTTCTTTCCAGTCTTGCTTTACTTATTGGTCGTCTTCTCTCTCATGGCCAAACATCGGCATGATTCAACCATCTTTTCCTCAATAAATACTTCTTTTCCCACTTAAGACATGAATGCTACCTGTTGACTATTTTATGGTTTCATTTTGCAGCATTAGCAGCCAAGAGAAACCGATATCAAAGGCAGAAATCCTTGATGGTTCTTGAGATGGAGAGTCAACACGCTAAGGGGCTACCTTCACCTTCTGCCACACAATAACCGTTTAATATTAATAGAAATGAAATATTGATTTTCATAGTTTCGGCTATACATACACCCACACAGCTTGGAGAAAAGATGCCTATCTAAAAAAAAAAGCTTGGAGAAAAGATTTCAACTATTGCAGCACCAATATGATGTGACATCACTGCGGATTTATGAGAAAAAATTGCTTTTGGGGCTGTTTTTCTCGTCAACTGCCTTGTCAAGGATTCTGGAAGCCACTTATTACCATGCATGATCTGTCACATTGTTTCTTGACTCTTAACCCATCCAACAATAGCAAATCTCCTTTACTGTCAATACTTAGCCGCAGATTTTGTTGAATATGTGATACGAATGTATACAATCCTTCGGTGTGTGCATTTGTACCACAATAATTGTACATTTTTTCATAGCACATCGATTCTGCTTCACTCCTTTAATGAACTATATACTGATTTATATTGCAAGGGAGCAGAGCAGTGATTAGATTCTGTTGTACAATTGTATTTCAAGCATTTTCATTCGTTTATAGCATGACGAAAATTTTCGGTACTCTTGTCAACCTTAGAATTAGCTGAGGATCGATTAAAGCTTGAGCTTTGTGATTCTTTTTCTTCAAGCAATTGTTGGAGGAAATGTGTGAAAATCAGAGAAATTGAGAGTAGAATAACTGTTTTGTAACTAACTTTTGGATCAGAAATTGAATTTTATTCACACTGAATAAATGATACACAATCACAGTATTTATAGTGTTGACATTCTACACTAACTAGAGTTACGTACTTTAACATTTATTGCCTACTGATTTAACTCCACATGACTTAATTAGCTCACACATAGTCACTTACTCAACACACTAAGTGCTGCTACACACTCACAGCACCTTCACAACACTTAACACATAGTGAACTAGGCTAGTTGAATTATCCCACAATACACCCCCTTAATTCAAACTAGCTAGACTATACATTCCAATCCTCTTCTTCATATCTTCAAGCTTGCTGGTCTTCAAGGCTTTAGTGAGTACATCAGCAAGTTGGTCTTCTGTTTTACAATGCTCCAAAGTGAGCTTTCCTTTGTTCACTTGATCACAAAGGAAATGGTACTTGATTTCGATGTGTTTGCTTCTCCCATGTGCAATGGGATGCTTGGCCAAGTCTATGGCAGACTTGTTGTCCACTTTCAGCTTCATAGTATCATTTGTCTTCATCTTTAACTCTTCAAGCAGCATTTCTAGCCACAGGGCCTGACTAGCACCAAATGCAGCAGAGATGTACTCTGCTTCACAGCTTGACAGAGCTACTACATTCTGCTTCTTGGAACACTAGCTAATTGGAGCATTGCCAAGCATAAAAATGTACCTTGAGGTACTCTTCCTGTCCTTAGTATCACCACTCTAATCAGCATCTGTATACTCAATCATCTCATCAGAAACACTGTCATCTGATACAGGAAACAGAACACCCCAGTCCAATGTCCCTTTCAAGTATTTGAGTACTCTCTTAACAGCAATTAAATGAGATTTCTTTGGCTCTTCCATGAACCTGCTAACCAAACCAACACTGTAAGTGATGTCAGGTCTAGAATTACACAAGTATCTTAAGGATCCAATTAATTGCCTATACAGAGTAGCATCAACAGGCTGCTCATCACAGTTCTTCACCGATTTCACTGTTGTATCAGCTGGTGTAAAGGCCAGATTACACTATCATTTTGAATCTTTTCAGCACATCAGTTGCATACTTCTTCTGATGAAGAAATATACCATACTTGGAAGTCACAAACTCCATTCCAAGGAAATAAGAGAGCCTCCCAAGATCTATCATTTCAAACTCATTCATCATTTGCTTCTTGAATTCATTGATCAAGGCTAGTTGATTATCCCACAATAGCAACTACGTTGAGGAAAGAAGCTATGGTATATTTAACTAGGCTAGTTGAATTATCCCACAATAGCAACTTCTTTAGAATAGCAACTACGACATTCGATCAAACTCTTATTTTCAAACATTTTAATTTCCTTTATGTAATGCATGGCTTTAGAATAGTCCTAGCCTAGTTAAATCATCTCCCACAATACCATGCTTTGATCTCGCTTGCTATAAACAAGTTTACTTTTGTGCTCTTCAAAATTTAACGAAACTCTGCCCAAATTTCTTTGCAATTTCTTAGTCTCAATTGGTAAATTTTAACAGCTAGTGGAGGCTGGGAAAGATCCAACTCAAGAATCCATTGACCGGCATGTTTTGTGGCTAGAAGCCCGGGCAAACAAAGATGGTGTGATTAGCGATCCGAAAACGAAAGAGGTGTCTCAAAGAATTGTACGTATGATAAAATTAAAATTGTTTTGTAAACAAAGATGGTGTGATTAACTTACTTTATCATACTTATAATTTTTGTGAATCAGGAGTCTATATCGCAATCAATAGAACAAGGAGAGATAATTGATTGTGATGCTGAGAATGACATCCTTGGCCGTGCTTTGGAACGTGAAGAGTATTCAGGCCGTCTGAGAGGTTTGGGATTTGGTGTTACCCTGACCTCTTTATGGGGTCCAAATAAGCATAAAAAAAGGAAAGTAGAGAAAGCCGGTTGGAACAAATGGTGTTCAAGCTAATGGATGAAGTTGCGGAATTAAAAGATAGGGTTGGACCAAGGACTGATCTACCATCCCCTAAGCTTGATAGCTTCAGAGGTAGTTGTACCATTGCGTCCAATGAGGTATTAATCATTAGATCATCTTTTTCTCCTACATATTACATCAATTTATACATATTCTAATTTTTGTTTATCATTGATTTAGGGTAACAATAATGATTGTGAACTATATATATCAAACCCGCTTAAATTGGTCGCAAGAGGATTAATTTGTAACGAACTGGGCACCTTACTGCATAATCTACCCATACCCGAAAATCATTTGAGGGTCAGAGTTGACGTTGCAATTGTAGGGGATGCAAACCTGCCTGTACCAGTAAACAGTATAGAGATCATGACTGTGGATGATGCAATTGGTACCTTTGTTGCATGGCCTGTAAACCTTATCAATGTAGGTAACAGTATATTTGTTAGTAATTTATTATATCATTGTCATATATTATCTTTCCAACTATATTTGTTACTAACTAATTATCTTTCCAAATATATAGGTATCCCAAAGGGAAAAAACGAAAGTTAGTGGGAGTGTTGGCAAAGGAAGATCTCAACATTTCTCTTCTACTGCTGGAAAGGGTGACAAAGTTACTGGGAATGTTGGCGAATCCCCTTTTATTGCTGACACTACAAAAGTGTCTCGGCAAATAGCTAGCGGGAATGAGATTGAATCCCAACATTCCCCTTTTATTGCTGGCAAGACAAGAGTGTCTCGGCAAATAGCTAGTGAGAATAGGATTGAATCCCGACATTCCCCGTCTATTGCTGGCAGATCTTCTAATAATCCCATGGTGTTCATCATTTATTTAAAAATCCATGCGTCAAACTACATGGATAGTGCAACCATAATAGAGTTATTGATGGATAAAGAAATTTTTGGAGAGGAGCAACCATTGACTTTGAATCAAGAGGAGCTCGCAGTGGTATATGATCACGAGTCGGCAAGTGCGAGTACTATTAGAGCATATATCAAGTACGTATCTATCTTATTATTTCACCTATTGCTGTTATTATTATTATCACTACAAGAAAATCGACGATTTCCGACGACAAAATCCGTCGGAAACACACTGATTTTCGTCGCAAATTAACGTTTCCGACGGACTTTCCGACGCAAAATCGCTTGTCGCAAATCGTTTCCGACGGCTTTTGTCGTCGCAAATGTCTCCGTCGCAAAGTCATCGGAAATCCGTCGCAAATATCCGTGGCAAAGTCGTCGCAAACACTAACACATTTTCGTCGGAAATCCGTCGGAAATTTTAAAAAAAAATTAAATTATACGTTTTATGCAGCTTAATTGTAAGGGAACGTTTTTTCCATAATAAAATCATTCTAGTACATTGCAGAGCTCAAGCACCAAACAAATTTAATCATTTGGAAATGTAAGATTACCATAGATGTAAATCAACATGAGAATTCTGAAAACCGGAAATTCATAAGACTATATTCAACTCAATTATTCTGGAAATTCACAAGACTATATTCTGAAATTCTGGAAATTATGTAAATCACATGAGAATTTATTTCTAATTTTTCATACAAACATACAAAAGACTATATTCAACTCAATTAAAATGTGGGTAATGAATTCAGATATGACAAGGATCCAAGCAAATATATAACATGATACACATATCCATCCAAATGCATCATCAAATGAATTACATTCTAAACAATGTCCCCAACTCTTCCTTGATAACAAATTTGTCAAAAGAATGCAAAAGATTACAACTACAGGTAATAAGTAATAGATAGATAAGATTGCCTGCACTTTGGTAACAGTAAACCTGTATGCCAAGTAAGCTAGATGATGACATTTATTAATCCTAAGGTTTCTCCTCGTCTGATTGAGAGCATGGCGGATCGGAATTAACAAAGAAGTCATCCACTGAAATCAATAACAAAAGGTAGGTATGTTTGTTATGTCAAATTTGAACAATAAACAGAATTCCCACATAGATTCTACAAAAAACTGCTAACTTAAGGAAAGAAATCTTCATAAATGGAAAAGTAAATCTTGTTGGTCCACCATTATTCATAAATATTATTAAAAGGAAAGAAATATAATATATTTATATATATGCAATTATAACTACCTATATCCTGTTGATCTGGAGATTCAAGCAACATGTCTGGATCAGATGGCAAAAATGGTGAACCGGGATAGTTTCCAGAGCTCCTAGATCTGCAAAGAATTGAAGATAATTTCATTAAAAAGCATGAAATGCCAACTTAAGAAGCACTAATACAACAAGTTACCAATACACCACTATACATATAGTGAAAACCACAAATTTTAAAAGTTACAGGACACAATTCAGTTGAACAACCAATATAAAATTAAGTCATTCTATTTATAAGCCAAAGTATGGAAGACAAAAAAGTGATGCAATACAGAGGGAGCTCAGGAAATATGCTGATAGCATTGAGCCAAGGAGGTATGAAAAAACAATGCAACTCAACCTTACAGTAGTGGTGCTTCAAAGCCTACATTGAATCTCAATCAGAGAGTATAATCTGGAATTGATGTGTACATATGGGTGGGAAAAAATAACACACGACCAAATAACATATATTATATAGACCAGGGAAGTAGAAACCTACACAAAGTGCACACTGCCATAGAATCTTTTGAAATGATTCATGAAAAATTGCTCCAAGTGGGAAGGATGCACCCAGTTATCACCAAAAACATAAATACATCATCAAACAAGAAAATATTGCATACATTTTACTCTCTTCTAGTGTTAAATCAACTTTGACGGATAGGTCTATGGAATCTATACATGAGTGTACAAATATAGGGAACACTTATAACTCAATGTAATAGATTTCCTTTACCTGTATCTCATCAAAGCACAGGATGTTAGCTCCCTTTTCATCCCCTTCTCGATCCAGAAAAAATTTATCCGCCACAGCTGGAAGAATGTTTTTCATCTGTACCTCTTGTTTGTATCTTTCTTCTTCAACCAACCACTCCTTAGCTTTGGTGTCAAAGGGGTGGAGGCTGGTGAAGGCGGAGGCGGAGAGTGTCCAATAGCTCACACCAACCAAGGTTCAAGGACTGCAACTGATTGCAGCAGTGTCCAATAGCCTGTTGTTCATTTAGTCATTAAATTATAACTCAAAGCCATCTCAATTTTATATATGATTATGAATGACAACTACTATATACGTTAATCATAACTGTAATGCAGTATCTGTTGCAGCTCCAACACATCCACAGAGATTAAGAACTTTTAGTTTCCTACAGAAACTGGTGAGGTAAGCCAGAGCAGTGTCACTGAATGCTGGACAACTACTGGTGAGGTCTGCAATTTTGAGAACTTGGGAACAAGAGATAGGACCAAGTTATTCAAATTCTTGTTGCACCTGAAAAAAGGAATTGCATAATAATCTTGTTATTACTACATTCCATCAACTCCACAATACTGCAATAAGCATACATCAGTTTCTTCTCCTAGTATTTTTCTCAAACTTGTTGATGGGTTGTAAGTTTTTTTTTTAAAAACAATATTGCCTTACATTTTAAAAGCTTGACTAGTTATGACTCGTGAGTAGTTTTTTTTAACCATTCCCCTGTGCTCTATATTTAAGCATCCTGGAAAATAGATATCAACTAATGTAATGTTATTTTGATAGGTCCAAATAATGCCAAACCCCGAGATGCCTAAGTAAATAAATACCCTTTTCAATGTAGTTAAGTTTTTAATCTGTATGATGAGAAGAACAGCACATCAAGCGATTGGTTTTCAACTGTTAACCATTGCAATCCCTTTTAAACCAACTGAAAGAGATTTACTAGATTTAAATCATGAACACTATTCCTATACTTTCTTCATTATTTCATAGTCATCTAATGTTCTAACAACATACGTGAACACACCATTATTTCATTACAAATGAAAGAGACGTACCATTACCATGGCCTTGAAAACCAACAAAACCAACTCCAACAATTTCAGTTTGCAGATAGTGGCATGCTCTACTTTGTTTTCCTACTGCTGAGGGGATTATGTTCTTAGAGATTATGATTTCAATTTTAAAGTTTTCTAATTTAGAATTTTTTTGTCTCCATAGATAATTCTTAGCACAATTATCAGCATTATGCAATGGAAATGCGTAGATATTTTTTTTTGGGTTAAATATGTTTTTAGTCCCTACAAAATCGGCTCCTTCTAAGTTTAGTCCCTACATTAACGAAATAGGCGTTTTCGTCCTCATCTTATTTTCCCGTTTTCAATTTTAGTCCCTCATGACTTTTAATAGCGCTTCAAAACTTTTAATAGCGCTTTTTTGACCTTTTATAAGCGCTATTAAAAGTTTTGAAGCGCTATTAAAAGTCATGAGGGACTAAAATTGAAAACGAAAAAATAAGGTGAGGACCAAAACGCCTATTTCGTTAATGTAGGGACTAAACTTAGAATGAGTCGATTTTGTAGGGACTAAAAACATATTTTACCCTTTTTTTTTTAAACATAGTAACATCTTGATGCAATTCATTTGAAATTTGAATAATTGTGACTGCTAATTTTTTTTTTAAGCAAAGGAAATATATTAAAAAAGAGAAAAGGCGTACACAAACTAAAAAGACCAAGGGGGGCCAAACCAAAACCCAAGGCCAGCGAAAAACTAACAAAGCAACAAAAAGTAAAACAGACCCACAGAACAGGCCTCCAAAACAGGCCACAAATGGCTAAAAAGAAACAGGCCACAAATGGCTAAAAAGAAACAACAACTTAGAAAGTGACAGAAATTGAACTAGCTTTAGACCGAAGGTTGTAGCCAATAGCCTTTTTTTGCTTCTTCTTCTGTTTCTTGGAATAACCGGCTCCGAGTACCTCTCAGCAGAGTCAGGAACCACCGGATCGCTGATATCATGAGGCGACTCACCCCACAGCTTACTTAAAATTTGCATATCAGCTCTAACTGCAGGATTCATGGCCTCATCATCGATAATCAAAACTTTGGTATTTGGAAAGAACGAAGATGTTTGAGAGTTAGGGATAACCTCATCATCTGCGAGATCCGCCCAATTGTCCTTAAAAGCAGACGGCTCCACTGAATAGGAGGCATCAGACTCAAGCCTAGTCGTGGGGGAATGGCTCCCAGCCATCTCTTCACCAAGAATATGGCCCCCAGCCATCTCTTCAATTGTAATAGTAGTGTTGTCAAAACCCATGCACCGATTGGGCTCAATGCCATCCATCACCAAAGCCAGACTATTGTCTTGTTGGACTAGCGTCAGGCTCTACCGGTTTCTCCAATGACTTTCCTTTATCATTCCGAGAAGGCTTGTGGGGTTTGCTCGGCTCCCCAGTTCTCTTACAATTCCGGGGAGAATGACCAATACAACGACAAGAATTGCAGAAAGGAGGAACACTCTCATATTCCACCCTGATGAGGAAGGCATAACCCTCTCTTTCTACTAACAGTTGATCATGCAGCTTCTCCGAGAAGTCAACATCAATAAGAACTCTAGCAAAATGACCAAAAGTCCTCTTCTTAGTGGCTTCATCCAAAGCAATAGGGGCACCTAGGCTCCCACTGATTTCAAACAAAATCTTTGACCTCCAATATTCCCGGGAAAGACCACGAAGCCTAACCCAACACTGAGCATTGGATTGCTTTGCAGAAATAGGGTTAAAATCTAGTCTCCAAGCATACAAGCGCAGAACACCCGGCTGAAGAGATCGCGAACCAAGCGACCAAACACGCCTAAAGTCCTCATTAGATACAAAAGAGAATTCAAAAAACCCCTTACCCAGAGAGACCAGAGACCAGTCAGAAGAAATCTTCCACAATTTAGACAGCTTCTCCTTTAATTCTTTAATCTGATATGGTTTATCCCCTTTAGACAAAAATATTCTACCATGTAGTAGATTTACACATTCAGCAATACTAGCCTGATATTCATCTTCAGGGATCTTAACAGCAAGAACATCTCCTTTTAAACAAGGTTTCTGCTGCTTACTGTAATCAAAATCGGCAAACGGTCTAGGGGCTTGAGGTAAACCTGTCAGCGCCTCAGAGAAAGATTTTCTTTTAACACCACTGGCAGATGGGATGTCCACAGCAGCTTGCTGTACACCCAATCCACCGGATACCAAACCCAACGCGAACTGCAGATCAGCTTCGGGAAAGAGATCGCAAGCAAGACCTCCGCGGGGAGGTGACGGCGCGGCGCAAGCCACCTGCAAGGTACCAGACGGATCCATGATCGAAGACGACGGCGCGACGCAGGGCTGAGAAGGCGGCTCGGCGCTGAGAGCGATCTGAGAAGGCGGCGCGGCGCAAGGAACGACCTGTGGAAAATCATACAGAGCCATGATCGGAGTAGATAGCGCGGCGAAGGGGGCAGTAACAGAGTCCCAAGGAAGGGGATCTGATTACTAATTTTCCTCTCATTCTTCCTCAAACTCGTTTTCTCTCTCCAAGTCTACATTCTCTCACAAGTCACAACCTTGCATGTGTTTTCTGAATGTGTTTGAAAACTGAATGTGCCTCAGCATTTTGACTAATTTTGATTAAGTGTGTTAGGATGTAGATGTGTGGTGATAAAAGAGGGGAGAGATTAGGTATCTTTAAGGCGGATGAGGCACCCATGCCAATAGCTATTTTTGCCTATCTCTATTATCATGAGGGTGAAGGTTGATTAGCAAGATTTCACCTATTAGCTAAATAGCTAATTAGTCCTCATCCCTTAACATATTATCAATTTAATATCTATTAATATTTTGTTTTCGCTACTAAGTTCTACCCTCTTATTACCCGTGTTTTAATAAATAGACATGTAATTTAAATTAATTAATATATCATCAGGAAATCAATTTCATTTAAACAATCCAATCGATAAAAACTAACAAATATTCCAGCATTTACCGGTTGAAATAAGGAGGCTTCCGTATTTTCTTGAAACGGCACTCAGATTCGAGCATCACACGACAATCCCAGTTAGACCATGTAACCACAGCAAAGTTGGCGTTCTTTATTCCCTTCTTCTCCAGCCATTTATCATGCCTAAGTAGAGCCTCACTCAATGTAACACCCCTGTCGACCTGAACCACATAGTAAAATACACAATTAACAATCTTCACCCACATGCAAAAATGAACAGGGGAACGTAATATTTGACAAGCTACAGATGGTTTAGAAAAATAGTAGAGAAAGCATTGAAGCATTTCTATCATTCAAGGTCAGTTCAGGATGAGCTTATTAAGTGTCCAAAAAGAGTTATGCCAGTAAGGGCGCACAAAGCATCTATTGAGCCAATACTTAAATGGAGCTTCTTTATTTATCATATATGTATCAACTGTGTCAACCTCAAAATGGATACTAATCATCACAAATCAGAAGGTATATACGCACATTCTCGAACACACACAAAAGGATACACTTGAGATGCAAGGATACAAAGTGTTGATATGAAAAAGAGTTTAGGGGAAAGCTACTGGTTTAACATCTTTGATCAAGCTATGCATAAATAGCAACGGCATAAATATTACCTCCATTTAGAGTCAATAAATAAACAAATACTCTATATGTAAGAGTCATTTATGTTGGGAATTCCCATCAAGTATCAAATGTAGCCGATAGAAGTTGTGAATTTTAGTTAATAAAGGGATGAACAAATCTTTAATCAAATCTTCCAACAAAACAAAACCATTGCCGGTGAAAACTAATTAAGCTGTGATACTTTGTTTTTGGCACCCATCAACTTAGGGTAAGTAATTTAATCTATATATATATATATATATATATATATATATATATATCAATCGTATATAACATGTATTTGTGAAATATTTGTCATTAATTTGATTATTCAAAATTTTTATAGGACCCATTGGATATTGTTGGTAGTTGATCCCAAAAGAGATGTGATTTCCTATTTGGATTCGATGTTAGGTCATTACAACAACTACTCCAAGTTGGTGAGAGTATTTAATAGGGGTGTATTTAGATCCCTCGTATATTTCATAATTTAAATTATGTATATTTCGATTAATATAGTTATATATATGATGTTGCATGTTTCAGTGCTTTGACAACTTATTGGGGATTGCGTGATGTCAGGACTGCGTATAGAAAATCATCATCTTCTACAAAATGGATAGCAATAAGGGTAAGTTTATAATCAATATTATTATGCATATGTAATTAATTAAATTTAATAACTAAGTAATCTTTTGTTTTATAGGGTCCCAAACAACCAAACGGCTATGATTGCGGGTACTATGTAATGAGGTTTATGAAGGACATCATCACTCACAACCAAATGGAAATTCCAATCCCTGTATGTAATTTGATAGTTTGTTTTTTGACAAGTAATTCAATATCTAATTGATATTGATATAATTCTAAGTTGATTTTATTTTATTTTATTAGTATTTTCCCGAGTGTGGAGCTCAATTTTCTGATGAGGAACTTACTGAGCTCAAAGGAAAGTGGTGTCGTCATGTTGCCGGTTTGATTAATGTAAATCGAAATTGATGTAATTTTTTTTGGATATCCTAATTTTGTAGTATCTCATATTGGATGATATGTTGTCATTTTTGTTAATCTTTTGGTACATGAGGATTTATGTAATTTTTGTTGGCACATATGTTTATTGTGATATATATATATATATATATATATATATATATATATATATATATATATATATATATATGTTGGATTTATAAATTTGTTGGAATTTGATTTGAAATTTGTTTTTGATTTGGAATTTTATTTGGAAGTTTGTTGTTGGTTGCTGGTTGTTGGTTGTTGGTTTCCGGTTGCAGGGAGCTTTGAATTGGTAATAGAGAAGAAACATGCAATTTTTTTTTTACAAACGATTAGGCATAGGTAGCGCTTTCTGTACAAAGCGCTACTTATGTTCTTAGCGCACCTAGGCATAATGAGCGCTTTCTAGTATAAGCGCTCCTTATAGTCTTAGCGCACCTAGGCATAAGGAGCGTTTGTTAGTACAAGCGCTCATTATTCCTAGGCGCGCTAAGACCATAAGGAGCGCTTGTACTAGAAAGTGCTCCTCTTGCCTGTTTATTGGTAGCGCTTTGCGAGCACTACCTTTGGGGGATTGGCAACAGGAGCGCAAGCTTTAGGAGCGCTCGAAAGCGCTACTTATGGCCTAAAAAAAGTGCTCTCAATCCTCAAATCTGTTGTAGTATCTACTCACCATACGATAATAGCAACAACAACACCACCTTCCAGTAAGTATTCAGTCAGCTAAATAGCTCAATTAGACCCTTTTTCTCTTGGCAATTCAATTGATCAATACCAATACTTTTTATTCAGTACAACCAACACCCGTCATCACTGTGGATGATGATGATGAAGAAGAAGAAGAAGAGGTGAGTGTTTCATCCTCATTTTTAATTGTTATAAAAAATTAAAGATGTCGTTCATTAAGTAAACAGAGGTATGAAACTAAATTTGGTACGAGAGAAATGAACTTCAACTCTAATTAACTCCAAAAGTTGAAATTTATAATAACAATAATCCTCATATGCTGAATTCATTCTCACCATACTACGAGAGTCTTACACCTAAAATTTAGGTGCATACACGTAGTTAAATAAGTTGGTACATAACGTGATCTACAATCCAATATCCAAAATAATTTAAGTACCACTTATACATAACAAAAGATCAAAATACCAAAGAAATAGTATCCTCCAAGTACATGCTTAAGACATTGAAGCTCTAAGATCCGATCTCTTTATCATCTGGTGCATCCAGTTTAACATGCTTATCTGAAAATCCAAATTTTTTGATAAAATCAGATTTAAGAAAATCTCAGTAAATTCCTCAACGACATCTCACAATAGCTCAATACAAAGTCTTTTAAAGTTTTCAATTGCAATAGGCGCATCTGCCAAAAATTTACTTTGAAACTAATTAAGGTCGGGGAACCAATCCTTTTTTAAAAGGTTAACATCAAGCCCTCACCTTAAGATCCATGCCTCAAGGCTCAATACTCCGTTCACAATTGCAATAGGCGCATCCCCAAAAAGTACTCTTTGAAACTAAGGTCGGGGAACCAATCCTTTTTTAAAAGGTTAACATCAAGCCCTCACCTTGAGATCCATGCCTCAAGGCTCAGTACGCCTTTCACAATTGATTACTTACCATTGATGCACCCCACATGAAATTTTATATGTATCAAAGAAAGGGGACCCATTTCATTATAATTGAAGGAAACATACAAGCTCTTAGCATTGAGATATACTAGTGCAAAAAAAGGATTTAAAGTCAGGCGCCGGCTTGACTTCTATTAAGGCGACTTCGTATGTCAGGAGCTTTAAAGTTAGGTGATATATAGCTCTCAAGGATCACAATCACAAAATCAACATGTTAAAACAATGAACCATTGAATCTAAACATATGCACAAAAATAATGGGGAAAGAAGCTAAGAAGAACTGAAAGAATAAGTGAAAATGTAAAACAATATTCATTTATAAACATAGATATTTTCTTTTGCTTTCCAACGCATCCGAGAACACCTAAATTGGATTCCCGAATCAATAGTTATGGTTAAAATAGTTGAAAGGCTGCAGAAAAATCTGGCAAACAAAAATTTACATGGGTATGGCCGTGTAAATTTAACCAGACCGTGTTTTTCATGACGGGTTTTTTTTTGTACCCCATCATATCACTATATACCCCCACAGACCCTGCGAAAAGACGAAAATACCTTAAAAATTTTTACAAATTTACAAAACATTTACCATTTTTCACTTGCATCCATTTGACCAGAAAGTTTCTCGAGAGAATCAGATTTACCATTCAGAGAGCTATTCCGATTTGCCATCGGATCTACATACATCCGATCTTCCTCAGAGTCAGCAGAAATAGTAAGCCAGATCTAGCTATATCTGATTTCCCCATCGTATCTACCTATATCCGATTTCGCATCGGATATAGCTAGATCCGATTTCGCATCGGATATAGCTAGATCCGATTTGTGTTTTATTTTTGTTTAAAAATTTGTTCTTTTTCAATGTCCAATAGGTATCGAGGGGAGTCCTCGGCTCAGGCCTCGCCATCTGCTCCCAGTACACGCACCCGCCACAGGATTGCGGGACACGCGTCTACCCGGTGTAGCTGACAGCAGCAGTATCAGCAGGTGGAGGAGTTCCCGGACTATCACTATGAGGAAGGCCAGCAGGGGCACCCTCTTGATGAGCATTCTATGTCTGAGGACCATTCTATGCCCGAGGACTACCAGTAGCAGTACCAGGAGGATCAACCTCAGCAGGGGCATCAGGAACAGCATGAGGAGCAGCCTCCTCTATTCACTGCGCTAGCATCTCATGTTTGTACCGTTATACTGGGAGACCCGGTAAGTTTAATTTATTTACGTAGCCTTCTTAGTTTAATTTATTTACATAGCCTTATTTCTGATACTTTTATAATACAGACATATGAGCGGAAATTGAAGGTTACCAACCATAGTAACAAGCTGGCTCAGAGACTGCTTGGGTTTTCCCAAAACCACCGGTTGTGGGCCTTTATCACAGGTTCCTGATTAGCCCCCCTCGTCTCGACCGGACATACAAAGGTGGACCATGAGCTGATGTCTGCTTTTCTTGAGAGGTGGCACTTAGAGACATCGTCATTTCACTTACCATTTGGTGAAATGACGATTACTTTGGATAATGTCTCCTGTTTGCTGCACCTACCCATTACGGGGAACTACTACAGAGCTCCACCTACTTCTGTCTCTACTGATCAGGTCATCCACCTAGCACATGTTTATCTAGGCGTGACTATGAAGGAGGCAGGGCTGGAGTGTCGAGCTTCATCTGGCCCATATTACCGTTTTGAGTGGCTGCAGGAGATTGTTAGTAGAGGATCCATAGAGAATGACATGCGTCCTGTTGTCAGGGCCTTTATCCTTCTGATCCTGAGCTGGTCCATCTTCACAGTCAAGACCGGCGACAGGGCTGAGGCTAAGTGGCTGCTGCTACTTGTGGATGTCAGTGCAGCTGGTGTGGGATCATATGCATAGGGGGCAGCAGCACTTGCTTTCATGTATGACCAGCTGAACTACTCCTGCTTGGACCAGGCGCATCAGTTAGGAGGGTATGCGACCCTCTTACAGGTAATAATTTTAAGTTAATTTTTTCCGAGTTTGGTTAAATTTCTGTTAAACAGTTTTTAATTCACCATCTTGTTTATCTTCTTTTTTTAAGAGCTGTATATTATGGTATTTTCCTCAACTAGTGGAGAGGAGGAGTGGATTGCTGGCTGGAGCACTGTGTGGGCGTTGGAGGAAGAAGAAGACAGATGGAGTGAAGCTGGGGGTATACAGGCAGAGGATTGATGCGCTGACCTCGGATGATGTCTGTTGGCGACCGTTTGAGGAGCACCGGGAGGATAGAGACTTTGAGCACGTGTCATTATACAGGGGACACATCAGCTGGGGAGACAACATTGTTCCCTACATGCCAGATAGGTGCCTCAGGCAGTTTGGATACGTGTCGGTCATCTCATGTCACCCTCTTACTGGTCGTCCGAGCCATGCAGACTGCATATTTTGGATTGCACATTATATGCCTGTGGTGCAGGAGGTTTTGCATACTACTTATCCTGCTGAGGAGTTGGGTCAGGTTGCTCCAGACTACTTACATTGGTATATGAGAGCATCTATTCCTAGACTCTTACGGGTTGCATCACCACCACCACCACCACCAGTACAGGCAGCTGCACCACCAGTACAGCCAGATTTGCTAGAGATTGTGGAGGAGGAGATTCGGAGGGGGCTTCAGAGCGGAGACATTAGGATGGGTAGTCAGACATACGCTCGCCTCACGCGGTTACTGGATATGCTACCGGGGCGTCACTAGGGAGTTTTGTGGGATTGTATGCTTGAACTATTTTTTTATGACTTGATTCTTATTATTTCTTGTTTATTATATTTGTGGGGTTTCATTAAAATTTTGATTTCATTTATGCGATAAAAGATAAAACATAACCAACTACAACAACAATAGGCAGATACATTTTCCTAAAATTCTGGTCGTCGGACACGACGTAAAATCTCATTCACACTCCATTGAGTTTCCACATACAGCTCCAACGGCTTATACCCCTGAAGCGTGTCATGGATGTTTAACATGTTCACCATGTCTTCGCCAGTCTTGATTGTCATGGACGAGAAGGAAACTCGGTCATCGTCTCCAAGATAGGGTTTGCGATAAGTGATACTAGTGACGTCACGGTCGTCACCAGTCACTTGAACTTTGGACCACACTTTATCCTTCAAACCTTCAAACCCCATGCCGCGGTGGATTCTGCATAACACCGGCTGGGGACTCCAGAAGTGGACACCATCTTCTCTCATCGTGATTTGGCCCCGATGATGTATACCGCAAAGCCTATTGTCATCTGAGCGTTGAGTGAGGCATATCTCCATTTTGGATGAGTGAAATAAGCAAGTGAGAGTGAAATTTTTGAGTGAAAAGAATGAGGTTGGCAATGAGTATTTATAGAAATCGTCAATGATTATCAACCGTTGATATTGTCGGTGCGTTCTACACCGTTGATCAACATTGGCAGTCAAATCCTACCCGTCGAATTTAGTACAAATCAGATTTACCTATCAGGGAGGTAAATCCGGTTTGCATTTTAACAAAGCGAACATACCCCCACTAATAGGTATATATGCTTTGTTAATTGCAAAGCGGATTTACCTACTTGATGGATACATCCGCTTTTATATTTTAACAAATCGGATCTACCTCACTGAAGCTATATCCGATTTCCCCCCACTAATTCTAATCGGGTATACGTAAATCCGCATTTTATTTTTGTGAATCGGATCTACCTCCCCAAAGGTAGATCCGATTTAAGTCAATTTTACAAGTGGTATTTTCATCTTAAAATTTATTGTGGGGGTATATGGTGATATGATGGGGGTAAAAAAAATCTCATGACAACACCTATTTTTCAACAGTTTTACGGTTTGCACTATAGCCCAATTTTTTCTAGACTTCTTCATCCCACTTTTTTTTCGCATCATTACACATATAAAAGTCACATATATCACTGAAAACAAACACTCATGCTCAATCTTTAACATCAATTAAACAATCAATAACATTTAACACTACAATCATGCATGCAGTTCAAGAGAATCCATTTAAGTAAAAGCATTTGCAAACATGTATTATTCAACAACAATCGCAAATAAATCATCACATTCATTTAGACATATTTCAGCCCAAGAAATCAAGTAAGAAGTACAATTTGTACTTAAAACCCTAAAGTTACTAACGGGGAAGAAAGGAAACTCACATGTATCTATACTTTAAGATTTCAACCACCTTTTACTCTAGCACTCTCCCAAGCTTCTATTAACCCCAATGTACGTCCAACACTCTAATTCCAACTCCAATGTCCTAGCTTGAAGTTTCACTACGCAAAACATTGTTAACGGCGGCGGTTAAAAAGGCCAGCGGCGGCGGTTTAAACCGCCGTCAATTAAGGCTGGCGGCGGTTCCAGAAGCGCCGTGGTTTTCAGCGTCGGGAGGTGTTGTTCGCGGCGGTTCCCGCAACCGTCACACAAACCGCCGCGGATATTGCGGCGGTTAGAAACTGCCGCCAATGTGCCAACTGATTTTCCACGTTATGGTTAGCGGCGGTTTGAAACCGCCGCCAATTGGGTAACTGATTTTCTAATTTATGGTTAGCGGCGGTTTGAAACTGCCGCAAAGAAATTAAAATTAAATTTTTATTTAAATATGGAGGCGGTTTGGAACCGCCGCCAACAGATCAGTTTTTTTTTTTTAAAATATAAGGATTTTTTGTGTTTCAGTATATTTGTGTTTCAGTATATATATCTTTCTTTTACGAATTTTATAAATGTACTTATTAATTATTTGGTAATACAAATATTAAAAGAAACTAAATTTATGCTAAAAACACATACAAATGTTCTAAAGTTTATAAATCAAACTAAGTTCATAACATCAAACTAGAACTGGTTAATGAAGTCAAAATACAACCAACTTAGTTAATGAAGTCAGAATACAACCAACTTAGTTAATAAAGTCAAAATACAACCAATGAGCATCTATCTAGATATCCTCCGTGATGGTGCTGCTTCATGTTGTCCTATGTTACTTGATTCAGAAGAGCGTCTCAAACCATGTGTTTCCAAATTATCCGGCTGAAAAATAATAGTCATAAATAAAATTAGAACCAATATATAAACAATGTCGCATATAGTAAATTTCATGAAAATTTAACAAGTTCCCAAATCACCAGAATCTATGGTGCTGTTCCTAGTAATTGCAACTACAGTTTTTTCTTCTTCAACATAGAACATCAGTTTATATGTCTAACACAAGGTGCAAAATTTCCAAGAAGATAAACAAAACAAACTCTAATATAAACACAAGTCATGGAAATGGCTATAACAAAAACTTGTTGGTTACTCTCTTTGTGAACACTTTCACCTTTCAAAGAAGAAGTCATGTGAATGTAACAAAGAAGAAGTCAAAGGGGAATGCAGTATTGATGGAAGGGTCAAGATGCAGTTGTGTTAATGGGAGAGGATGGAGATGCTGTCAACAAAAACTTGTTGGTTACTCTCTTTGTGAACACTTTCACCTTTCAAGAAAAAGATATTTCACTTCAAAAATTTGAATTTCAACTTCAAGAGACATATATAGCCTAATTTGCTACAAATATAGATTATTGTGTGCATCATTAAACTCAAACTACTGGCATAACAGAAGCATTACATTTCCATCTTCCTTAGGATGAATTTGGTAGCTGGGAAATAGATCCATGAAGATTTCAATGATATCAAACTACCCAGATTTGTTCAACTAGATAAAATTGCTAAGTCTAGTGCAATTTTAGCATCTAATACAAGTTCCATCTCCATCACTCGTCTTGCATCTTTCACCACCAGGCCACGACAGGTTTTGTTTTTTTCCTGTTCATTAGCATTTACTAATTACAGAGAAAAAATATCTTACTAAACAAATTGAATATTTCCAGAAATTTTGAAAATGGTAAAAATACTGTTTTCGTTGTTCCTTTACAATTGTTCACTACAAAAGTCCTTAATCTTCTTGTTCTCTAACATTACCTGAATTCTAATTTTGCAGGCTTAGCAAGACAGTAATAACCTCCAAGGATTATTCAGGTTTCATAGTTTGATATCAACAATTTTTTCATCAAAAACAATAACATAAGCAAGTTGCATAACAGTATGAATTTCAATACGGTGATCACCTGATTTTGCTTAAGAATTTGCATAACATAAGCAAGTTGTTCCTTCAATAGAGGCAATTCAGCAACTTGTTCCTTTAGAGCATCAACTTCAGCAGCTTGAGCCTTTAGACTGTCAACTTCAGCAACTTGTGCTTTTAAAGCGTCAATTTCATTTTGCATCTGTGACATCTTTTCATTAGCATCCGATGAATATGATCCTGTTGTAGAATGAGAATTGTTTCCAAGGATCTGAGTTGGTGTTACGCCGAGTCCCATGCCTCGAACATGCCCAGGATGTTCTTTCCCAAAAACTTGAATAAAGGCTTCATGCACAGAAGAAGACTCAAGAATTGCCTGTTGCAGTTTTTCCTACATGTATAAATCAATCATAAAATCATAAGCAATGTGCTTTAGAAGGAAACAAAATCTCAGTGTACAAGTGACAAACCATCAGAAATTGGTGCAACAATTGGTAAGGTGTTTTATGATTCAGGTACAAGTGACAAACCATCAGGTAAGGTGTTTTATGATTCAGGTGTTGGTGCAACAATTGGTGCTGGTGTGTATGTACTGGTTGGGACAGAGTGGATCTCAATATCTTCCATGGAGTACAACTACTATTGTGTATTATATAATCAGCACAGATATTGTGTATTATATCTATTGCAAGTAATAGATATAATAAATGTACCACTAAGATGCTTTTCCATTGCATTTTTTAAAATGATTTTGTTTACTTGTAGAAAAACTTCTAGCAATGTCTATACAGTTTTGTCATCTATCCATATGCCAATCTGTAAGCATATGTTAGCTGAGGAAGTTGAACAAGGAGAAAGTTCACTGTTAACAGTAAATTATATCAAAGATAAATAGTGATGTCAAATTATTGGATCTAGTATTTTCATTCAAGGTTGCAATATCATATGCCAGTTAACCCTACTTTGTTAGTTTATGCTGGACTGTGCCAGACCAAATTGATTGACACAAAAAATTCCTCTCATATTGCAGATTAATGCATGCTTTAACTTTCTAAATTCTAATATATGTGTTCTGATGTCCCTTGGATATCCTGAAGCAGTTTCGAGGAATTCCCTATTGCATTGGCATCTACAATTGGAGAGTTGGAGACTTGCACTTATTTTTTCTTATTTGTGTCATTTTTCATTTATTATATCTATTGCAAGTAATAGATATAATAAATGTAATCTATTATATGCAACTCTTCTAGTTTGTTCTGAGAATTAATCTATTATATGCAACTCTTCTAGTTTGTTCTGTAAGATCAATTTTCAATTAACAACTCTTCTAGTTTCACATTTAACCATTGTGAAAATTTGTGCTTTGTAGGACTACTCTTGGATTTTGGGCGGGTCATCGTAACTCTAAAATTAGAGTTATTCTTGCACGTGTATGGGAAAATGACACAGAACTTGACATTTCAAACACAGAACTTGCGGTGATAATATAAATTGCATTCAATCCAATCAGTAACATTAATAAATATATAATATTGGACTTACATGGTTTTGTCTTGCCTCATCATTAACAAAATCACCATTTGATTTTTTATGAGCAATTCCATACATATCTCCTCTACTATAAGGTCGCCCATCTTGCAATTCCTAAAACGTTTCAACATATAAATATAATTAAACCATTTTCTCAAAATTTCAAACAATATAAAAAATGAGATATCATACCAGCTCATGTTGTTTTCTAGCAAGTGTCTTGGCCCCTAATGTATGGGGAACCTGTTGCTTCGAGCGATTTTCAGCATTTTGATCAGCTATTGCCTATAAGCAAAGTCATAATATTTTAGGATCCAGGCTATGCTCCACTCCAAATACTTTGTAAATCAAATTGGAAGTCTTAAAATAAAAAACAATGAACTAGAAAACATGTTCAATTTCAAAGTTTTCCTTATTACCATAGTTTCAGGCTTCATCCTATATTCCAAAAACAGCCTCCAATGATCTTCGTCAATGCCCGGCGGTGGGTTACGAAGATTTTGTTCAAGACTAAGCTCCCAGTTATAATAGTCTTTAAAAAGCTTGCAACGATTGTCCCGCCATTTCTTTCCCAAACTGGATAAAATCCATGTCTTGTGACTTTCATCATTTACCACAAATTTCTCCTTTAATACAAATATAATAAATGATATTAGTAACAAAACATAAATAACAATAAAATATATTAAGGTAATTAAGCTTTTTACCTTTATAGTGTTGTCATAAACATTATTTTTGTACTCCTCGGGAACTTTAGGCCACTTATGGTACAAAATAGGGAATGTGTCAAAATTATTTGCACTAAAACCCAAAAACCCTGCTAATAAACCAGCAGACTTTCCAACTGGTTGGGATCTTTCATTCCATTCGGTCACCACCCTAAATCCTAAGTTGTTTGGAATCAAATCTCGCACTTTCAGACTTCTTTGGCTGCGATTACCCTCCTCATCTAACACAAAATAATTCAAAATATTAGTACACCAAAATATAAATAATGGAAAATCCACTACCTAATTATAGTAGATATACCAATAACATCCACTATCCATTTGGCATTAGTCTTGGGTTGACTTGAAGTAGATGAATCTTCTGTGATACCAGGTTCATTTGGAACATCCTCGAACTCAGGAATGTTATCTTCCAAAGATGAAGATATGTTAGGCATAGACGCCCTTTGGGGTAACGGTACCCTATGAATTCTCACAGAAGATCCATGTTCTTGATTTGGTGTGGATCGACAATTACGGAGACCATCATATCTTTTTTTGGGAGGCATACCTACCTGATGAAATGATTGAACAAATAAACCATGATGAAAATATTAAGGAAAGACATATATACCAAATACAATATTCACAAGAGCTAAAAATAGAAAAATATATAAAATTGATTGGACACTGAAACTGAAAACAAGCATGATAGCCAGAGCTGAAACTAGAGCTCAAACATCATTACTAGTACTGAAAACTAGAACCGAAAACTAGAAACTAGAACTGAAAATATTAACTGAAAACTAGAACTGAAAACTAGAAACTGAAAACTAGAAACTAGAACTGAAAACTGAAAACTAGAACTGAAAATATTAACTGAAAACTAGAACTGAAACTAAAACTGAAAACTAGAACTGAAACTAGAACTGAAAACTAGAACTGAAAATATTAAGATGCGAAGTCATTATTGTTTTTTCAGAATGATGTTGAATTCCTACCGCAGTCTGCAGTACATTTTCTTTCTAGCATTGCAAATGGGAAGCAATTATTGGATTGCCTGGGCCACAGAACAGAAAGGAAAGGGATATTTGTTTTATTGTCTTGTGGAAGCAGCAGCTTCATAGTTGGATTAGATGTAATATAATTAGATGTACATGAAATATAATTAGATGTAAAGGTACATGAAATATAATTAGATGTACCAATAGCTTCCTACAGATCGAAGTGTGTGTACATGAAATATAATTAGATGTAAAGGTACATGAAATATAATTAGATGTACCAATAGCTGAACTGAAAATGTGTTTGTAGTATTTGGTATAGATTAGATGTAAAGCTATACTAAGCTGTACTTGAGGGGAATGAAGCCTGATAACATCTCTCAAAAACATCTAAATTATCCAAAGCATATAAATTGTCAACAAAAACGTTCAATAGTTCCAGCAATTTATATTAAAAATAAAAAACACAGATAAAACAGAAGATTGAAGAGTAATTGAAACAAAGACATTCTTTATATTTCCTCAATTATGGAAACCACCCAGAATTGGAATTAAGATAAAGATAATCAAGACAAAAAATTTTAGAACTAATGTGCACTGATGAAATTATTGAACTACCAATCACATTCATAAAACCATATCCGGATCATCGTCATCAATATTTTCGTTAACTGCTGAACTTTCAGGTTCATTATCTAAAACTGCTCTTGCCAAAGGAATGTGTGTATTATCATCCAAAAATAATTGTTCCAAATTTTGTGATGGGTATGTCTCATTTGATGCCACAATTTCATTCTCATCTTCACCCATGTCGTACAAGTCTCTTGGTTTCAAATGAACTGGTATCCTCCAATCTTGTTCATTCTCATCCTCTACATAATAGACCATTTGAGCTTCAGAAGCTCTAATGTATGGTTCATCATCTTCATGTTCTCCACCATGTATAAGTCGTGCAAAGTTGATAGAGGTAAAGCCCAACTTATCCATCTTCATATTTCTTGGATTGGTGGTATTAGCCCATTCACATTTAAACATGACTACTGTGAAGCCACTATAGCTCAACTCAATGATGTCTATCAATCGTCCATAGTAAGGCACCCCTCCAAACCTCATTTGGGTATCACTACTGCTTGAATAACTTCTCGTTCCAAACGTGCCAAAAACTCCACTATTTTGAGTTTTTAAAAACTTGTCTCGTTCTAAGGTCCGAAATTTGTATCCATTAACATTAAATGCGGTGAACCGTCTAGCTTGATTAAAAGGACCTTGTGCAAGACTAACAAGAACATCTTTATCTTGTATGCTAAGAGTGTCAAGATTATTCCTAATCTGGATGTCATAATGTAGATTGTTAGTCACATTCCTGTGAAAATATTAATGAAATACAAAAAGCATAAACACTTACACGATTGGCGAACCAACAAACGAATTCTCTATGAACCTTTTTGTCTATCTCAGAGGCATTTTTTGTCCTAAGTTTCCTTCGCACAATAGTTCTATATTGCCTATTTAATTATATAGTATTAGATGTGCTGAAAAATAAAATGAACAATCAATCTAAGTGAAGAAACACTTACTGAAGATAATAATCAACAACTTGACAATTTGTTAACACGTGTCGATGAGCTTGTAACTTTTGTCTTGGTGTAAGGGTAAAATACGAAGAACCGCCAATCGACTTTCCAATTATAGGAAATAGTTCAGTTATTCGTGACTGAGCCTGCATGGCATCGGGTTCATCGTCTACACGAGGACGTCTATTCAATCTTGTTTCAATATTGTCTAAATACCTTGAACAAAAGGTAAGGATTTCTTCCATTAGGTAACCTTCTGCTATAGACCCTTCCGGACGTGCTTTATTACGAACGTAGGATTTTAAATGTCCAAGATACCTATTTATAAACCATGCAAATGTCATTTAGAATAACCATTACATTCTCAAATTGAAACATGAAAAAGAAGTTAACACATGTGTTTTACCTCTTTATTGGATACATCCAACGATAATGGACAGGACCTCCAAGCTTAGCTTCTTCGACAAGGTGAACAACTAAGTGAACCATAACAGTGAAAAATGAAGGAGGAAATAACATTTCCATGTGGCATAAAGTGAGGACAATTTGATTATGCAATTTGTCCAAATCTTCAATTTTCAATACTTTACTGCATATTTGTCTAAAGAATGAGCATAACTCACTCAACACTGCTGAAACCTCATTGGGCAATGATGTTCGCATGGCTAACGGTAGCAACTGCTCCATCAATATATGACAATCATGACTTTTTAACATTCCATTCAACTTGAGATTATCTAAGTCAATGCACCTAGAAATGTTGCTCGAATAACCATCGGGCACGGTCATGTTCTTTAAAGTTGCCAAAAAAGCTCTCTTGCCCATTTTAGTCATTGTAAAGACAGCTAAAGGATATTTTCCATTTTCATCTGGCCAAAGGTCGGGTCTTATGCCCATATCTTTCAGATCTCTTCGAGCATTGATGTGATCTTTTGACTTTGCACTATCATTTAGCAAAGTGTGTATGATATTATCACATACATTCTTTTCAATGTGCATCACATCAAGATTATGGCGCAAACAGTTATCCTTCCAATATGGAAGTTCAAAGAATATACTTTTCTTTTTCCATTGTTGAGTGATACCCTGTGGAAGTCGCCCACCTCTTGTTCTTTTTCTTGTCCCCTCATTCTCTGGTCTTAGTCCAAAAGTTGCATCAATGTTAGAAACCTGCTCAAGAATATCAGAACCAGACAACTTTTTTGGCGGACTACGCATATCTTGCTCACCATTGAAGCGAATCCGGTTCAATCTAATTTTGTGCCTCCTGTCAAGAAAACGACGATGACCCATGAAACACCACTTTCTGCTATGAGGAAGACGACAAGGAATAGAGTCAAAGTTACACGATGGGCAAGCAAGTCCGGTGTATGTGTTCCACCCAGAAAGTGTTCCTAGCCCGGGAAAATCACTTATTGTCCACATTAACGCTGCATGCAATTTAAACATCTCACGATTGAAAGAATCATAAGCATCCACACCTGTTGTCCATAATTCATTTAACTCTTTGATAAGAGGTTGCAGATAGACATCTATATTATTGCCTGGCATTTTTTTTCCAGGAATTATCATTGAAATTATAAAAGATGTCTGTTTCATGCACACCCATGGAGGAGTGTTGTATGGAAAGAGAATAACCGGCCAAATACTATAATTTGAACTCATAACACCGAAGGGATTAAAGCCATCAGTAGCTAACCCAAGACGAACATTTCGTGAATCAGATGCAAACCAAGAGTGCGTTGAGTCAAATCGTTTCCATGCTTCAGAATCTCTAGGATGCCGCATCATTCCATCATTGTTATTATTAGTAGCATGCCATCTCATGTCCTCGGCTGTCTTTGAACATAAAAATAGTCTTTGTAATCGAGGCTTTAAAGGAAAGTAACGAAGAACTTTTGCAGGCACTTTCTTCACACTATTGTCATCAGTGTTCACCTAAGTACCCCTAGGCTTTTCCCTTGATTTCCATCTAGAAGTGTGACAAACTTTACAACTTTCCCTCACTTCATCTTCCCTATTTCCCCAATAGAGCATACAATTATTCGGACATGCATGTATCTTTTCATAGTTCAAACCAAGTTTGGTGATTGTTTTCTTTGCCTCATAAAATGAACTTGGGATCTTTGCATGTTTAAATGCGTCTTGGAGAAGTTCTAAAATCATTGTCATGGCCTTGTCACTCATTCCGCATAAGCATTTGATATGATACAACTTCACCAAAAAAGATAACCTTGAATAATTTGTACACCCTTCATACAAGGGTTGTTCACCATCTCTTGCTAATTCATAAAATTCTTTGGCTTCATTCCCTTCTTGAGTGGTATTTTGCATCACATCCTCATCTCTCTCAAACTCTACATTGGATGCAACCGGCACTTCATTTGCACAGCGCCCATCAACACCAAAAGCATCATTAATCATATTTTGGATGGGATTTTCAATAGTTGTGTTTTGAGCTGCATGTAGAGTGCTACTGCATGAGGCGTTATGGTTTGACTTTATCTCCCCATGATAGGACCAACAGGTATATCCTATTGGAAACAGTGTACATCTTAAGTGGTCATATACCATATCCCAAGTCCTCCTTTTTTTGAAGCCACATTCTTGACAAGGACATAATATTTTCCCATTTACCGCACGATGTTTAAAGGCAAAATTAATGAATTCTTTTACCCCTTTCACATACTCATCTGTGTTCCGCGGCTTTGTAATCCAGGACTTATCCATTGCTAAAACATCAGAATCAATAAAGGAGCGGCAGAATCATTAACGCGACAAAAAATTATTAACAATACAGATAGATAAAAAACTTATTCAAAGAAGCTAGGGCTTTGGATTTTCTGGGGTCTGATGCCATACAAGCTGATAGAAGCATAACTAGATAATGTAGTACTGATATTCTTGTTATGTGTAAATTGTAACAGAATAGGAAAGAAGAGTAAAGAGAGTGAAACAGAATAGTCTTTGTATATTTCACTTATGTTGAACTGTTACAGCATTTGCCTATTTATACATTTGCTTAACCTACACTCAGCAGTGCACAGGATAAGCATTGCTGTTATAACAAACTACTAACTGACTTAAAGTCAGTTTTCCTTAACACGGTTTACCCTAACTGTTAATCAGTATTTAACACTTTTAATGAATGGAACTACATCAGTTGTACAACTAATGTATAGGAAACTATTGTACACTTACATTATGCAGCATATGTGGAAGCAAAGAAAACTCTTTCAACACATTTAATGTAAATGTTGCATATATAATAGAGAATCAACACATTTAAAACAAAAACTTAAATAATATGATACAAGTTCAGAGTAGAAATCACTCCTATAGTAAAAACTAAAAATAATCCCTTACCTGTTGCTCAGATGATGATACAGTTGCTGAGATGATGAAGAAAGATGTACAGTTGCTAGTATCTCTGAGATTGCCAAACCCTAACCTATTGCAACAAAGAGAACAGAACTGTTATAGAAGGAAAAATCGATTACAAAAGCAAGAGAATAGTTCTCAAATTCTTAATCAAATTCTTAAACAACTTTCAACTCAGTATTTTGACTGCATATTCTCAATCTTTAGGGCTTAAATCATCAATTAAATGACCATGTTTGCATTTCTAATATAGTATGTGGCATTCCAATTAAAGCCCCGAAGATTTAATATTCCAATTGGCTATGTGGGTGTTAATATACATATGATAACCAGAACTAATTTGGTAACATAGTGAAACTGGAACAAGCTATATCCAATTAAAGTCACACCAGCAAAGGGACCAACATAAGATCAAAGTTCTCATTTCATCACAGGAATCTTCTTAAAAGCAAAACCAAGAATCACTATCTCATAAAGGTCATTACACATACAAGTCCAACTTGTTACCTCATAAAGGTCATTACACATACACTTAACAACTTGTTTCCAACTTATTTCACAAATCAGTCTTATTAGTATCCATTGGAAGATTTGGCAGAAAGAAAAAAAATAAGCAAAATTCCACACAACTAAAGCAATACATATTATCAAACTTCATAAGCAATACAGTGCCAGGTCAGTATCAGAACAATTAACTCTGCAAAATAATGCAGCAGCAGAAGATTCCCCCAATTTGAGAAAGAATAATCATTTTGTTGCTTCATGTCTAAACAAGACTTTGGCCCGGTTTAGAGGAACTTCCCAATTAAAATAAGTATTTTATTTTTTTTTAAACTAAAAGCCCTTATAAGGTTACATGCGGTTATGGAGAAGTTTGATGAATAAAACTTCTCTAAAATATCAAGATGCAGAAACTAGATCAGCTTATGCAAGAAGGTATTAGTCAAAAGGCTAATAATCATTATAGGATTAAATCAGCTTTTTATTTTTATAAGTGCTTGTTTAGAAATGTACCCAAAGGAATTCCATTTGATTATGAGAGTGCAGTAATTTGTTACTTGGCTTAAATTGAAACTGTGAATCTCGTAATTGTTCAGTTTGATGGAAACCTGAAGATCTAAATTCTCTTTTTCTTTGCTAAATAAAACTTTGGATTAATTTCTATCTATATTTCCTCTAATTTTTGTAATCAAACTCGTGATATTTCTTTTTATTCTTACAAGGCTATTCAAGGATGCGGCTGCCTGTAATGAAGTTTAGTGGGAAAATTATGTATAGCAGGACTTTCAACTCAGTATTTTGACTGCATATTCTCAATATTTAGGGCTTAAATCATCAATTAAATGACCATGTTTGCATTTCTAATATAGTATGTGGCATTCCAATTAAAGCCCCGAAGATTTAATATTCCAATTGGCTATGTGGGTGTTAATATACATATGATAACCAGAACTAATTTGGTAACATAGTGAAACTGGAACAAGCTATATCCAATTAAAGTCACACCAGCAAAGGGACCAACATAAGATCAAAGTTCTCATTTCATAAAGGTCATTACACATACACTTAACAACTTGTTTCCAACTTATTTCACAAATCAGTCTTATTAGTATCCATTGGAAGATTTGGCAAGTGCTGTCTTATAGCAAATCCCAAGGTGGAATGGATTTTAAGGATTTTGAGGAAATGAACCTATCTCTCCTTGCTCAACAGGCCTGACATCTTGTACAAGAGCCTGAGAGTTTGTGGCTGCTAATCTGTTAAAAATCTACTGCAGCAAGGAATCTTTTTGGACTGTTAAAAGGAAAAATGGTGATTCTTGGTTATGGACTAGCTTGTTACAGGGTCGTGACCTTTTGAAGAAGCAGGGGTGCTGGGCTGTTGGTAATGGGGCTGATATTGATATGCAGGGAGACAAGTGGTTGGCCTCAGGTGTTCAATAAATCCAATTGACAGTTTTGACTATAAAAATGAATAGGTGTCAATAATATGATATGTCTACAAAAGTATTGATATGCAAAAATTCAATTAGCTGATATTGATATGCAAAGTTCAATGATCCTAACCAAATCCCTAAATTGAGTGATTGTATTGACTCTGTCAACAAGAATTGGAATGTCCAAATGATTGGACAAGTGCTACACCATGACTCAGCTAATTAAAACTAATTAAAAACAGAACAATGAGATTTACGAGTACAAAACTAATTAAAAACCCTAACCTGGGACGAATGGTGGTTGAAGCTGAGATGATGAAGATACTGAGACGGGAATTTGGATTGCAAATGCTGTCACAGATACCAAAGCCTAACCTGTTGCGATCGAAGAAGGGAACTTAGAGCCGTGGAAATCGTGCAAGTAAAGAGATGGATGGAAACCCTAACCTATTGCAATCGAAGATGGGAAGATACGAAACCCTAACCTGCTTCACAGTAGAAGTGGAAGTCCATTGTGCAGAGATGGTGTGGAAGTCGAAGTACTGCTTCACGGTCGTAACTGATGGTGAGGTTGAACTGATGGTGTGGAAGTGGAAGTCGAAGTGCAGAGATGGTGTGGTTTGTAACTGATGAAGACTGATTTGCAGAGACTGAAAACGTGATGATCCTCTTTCTGAAAACCCTAAAAATTGTAACTGATGAAGGCTGATGGTGTTGTTTTTGAGGTTCGCGGGGAAGGAACGAAAAGTAGCGCGCCTATGTGCTATTTCCCCTAAAAATTGGAACCGCCGCAGAACAAAACGAAACCGCCGCCGATCTCCCTTGTTGGAGGCGGTTAACAGAACCGCCGCGGGATTCGAGTGCAGCGACGGCGGTTGGGAGTAACCGCCGCGAATGAAGTGCCGCTGATGCTTCTTTTTTGTGTGGTGTTTCCTCCAGCTCAAAGACAACCCACAGGACTTCAATATTCTCTCCAAATCCACATGCAACTCGAATTGGAGGACCTAGAGGATGGTTTCCATTTTTCTGTTTTGAGTGTTTGTAATGGGGTTTGTTTGGGGTATTTCAGAAACCGATGAACAAGACGAAGTGAAGAAAGGTGGTAGATGAAGTAGGTTTGAGGTTTATGAAGAAATATGGTTTAGTTTCCATTCAAGCTTTTTGTTATGGATTGGGCCTCGATGGCCAATCCATCAAAAGGGCCCAATACCAAAGGACCCAATTCATCCAACAGTGGAGATTGCAGACCTAGATCCAACAGCCCTCCTCCACTCCAAATACCTATAAATAAGCATTGATTGCTCACATTAATGGTACTCATCTTTCACATACTTTCACTTGTAATTGATTCACTCACTGACTTGAGCGTCGGAGTGTCATTGCAGGCACCACCCCACCTCGGACCGGAGCGCCAACTCGGACGACCAAGGACACACGTACCAACTATCTCGGACCGGACTACCTATCCAAGATCGGATACGTAGCTGGAGATACGGTACCGAACATTGGCGACCACAGTGGGAGAGCCTTATACTCTAGTCTTTCCCCCAACCTCCTTGATCAGAAATGGCTCCGGAATTACGACGGAGAAACGTCTCCAGCGTCGTGGTCAAACCCGACCAGCAACAGGAAACGCCGGAGTGGGTAGCGATTACTCTCCCTCGCAGCTCGGCCCATGGCCGGAATTCATCCAGGGCGATGGTCCCTATAAGCTCCGCTAGAAACCAGTTTCCACCTCCAGCCCCGACTGTCCCGGTACCGATCGATGCTGTCCAACAACTCATCCAACTGCTGACAAGGCAGGCCGAGGCTGATCAAAGGAGTCAGCGTTACTCCCAGCGGGAGGCCGAGATGGCCGATGTCCGGGCCAGAGATATCCCGGACTGTACCTCCCCTCAAACTTACTCTCCTAGCAGAAGGACCTCCAGTAAAAGACGCCACCGATCTCCTGCTTGGAGGAGGCACCACCATCGTTCGCCACCACGCAGAAGAGGGAGGCAAGAATCTGGAACTCCCCCAACCGAGACTTATGACGAGACTTATTACCCCGGGGGATCAACTCACCAAAGCTCATCATTAGCATCTTCGTCCCCAAGGCGACGTTCTATAAGCCGTGGAAGTCCCCCGAGGCATGAACGTCGGCGCCCTCGGTCTCCCGGATCCCCTGCCCGACACCCTATCAGAAGGCCTCCTCCGAGGGAAAGGTCCGCTACGCGGAAGGGACCCTTCACAGCGGAAATCGACTATTTTCCGGTACCCAAGCACTTAGAGAAGCCCCCAGAAGGTTTAAAGATGCACGACGGGACGGGCGATCCCGACCGACACCTAGATTACTTCGACACGATGATGCAATACCGGAATGTCCCAGAGGAGATCAAATGCCGAATCTTCCCTCTCACCCTTGAGAAATTGGCTCTGGATTGGTTTAGAGCCCTCAAGCCGAACTCGATATCATCTTGGGACCAGCTTGCAAAGCTGTTCTTGGCCCAGTTCGCCCACTCCAAAATGAAGCCTAAGTCTCGGAAAGTCTTACAAGCCATCCGGCAAGGAGAGAACGAGTCTCTCCGAGACTACATTGAAAGATTCAACAAGGAGGCGGCCCAGGTCCGGAACTTAGACGATTCATTTCGACTATTCTTCATGGAAGCCGGCCTGCGGGAAGGAAGTCTGTTTCAGATCGATGTCGGTATCAACCAAACTGAGTCGCTTGCCGAGTTCCTCCAGCGATCTCAGAAATACATTGACCATGAAGAATGCGCTGTTGCAAGAAAGTCAGATGCCGACCCCGAAACGAGCAAGCCTCGGTATGAAAAAGAGGCTCCGGTGCGTCAGGCAGCAGAGGCCCGTTATGAAAGGGAGGCTCGGAACGACAGTAGGCTCCGACCTCGGAACCGACACCAGCAATATTCCGACCTAAATGAAACAAGGGCCAGGATTCTGGCGGAATGTATGAACGCTGAGTTCAAAGAAGTCAAGTTCCCTGATCCGCTCCCACACAGGCCGGGGCAGAGATCCAACAAGTACTGCCGGTATCACCGGAGCAAAGGGCACGATACCAATCGATGCAATGCTTTGAAGGATGACATCGAGGATCTGATTAAGAAAGGGAAGTTGAGCCAGTACGTGGCTAAAGCACCCAGGCACGAGGCCGAGGTTAAGGAAGAAGAAGCCGATCCGAAACGAAAGGGTAAAGCCCCACAAAAATGAGAAGAGAGCTCAGAGGACGAGCGCGATTATCGAAAATCAAAGGGCCGACCTGTGATGATGATGATATCTGGGGGCTACCCCGACGAGGCATCGGGCAAAACAATGAAAAGAAAATGGAAGGAAGTCATGTGTGCCGCTTCCACCTCTGCGATCAGCTCAGGCCCGGAGCGCCCACCCTTGGCATTCAGCGACCGAGACTTATTGGATGGCAAGTCAAATAAGCACATACCCTCATAATCAGGGCGGTCATGGCAAACCATGAGATAAGAAGGATTCTGGTCGACCAGGGGAGCTCCGCTGATATCATCTTCATCGACCTGGTGAGAAAACTGCAGATCTCAGAGGAAGACTTCACCCCTTACCGGGGATCGGATCTTTCGGGCTTCAACGGGTCCCGGACCAAACCTCTTGGTTACCTGGAGATGATGGTCACCTATGGAGAGGAGCCACTAGAAAGGACGGTCAAGACCAAGTTCTTGGTACTGCCATGCCCCTCGGTCTACAATTGTATCATCGGGAGGCCCACCCTTGGAAGGCTTGGAGCCGTAACTTCAACGGTTCACCTCAAGATGAAGTTCTACTCATTGAATGACGAAGTTATCACCCTTGACGCCGACTTAGAGTCCGCCCAAAGATGTTTCTATCTTCACGTCAAGGCGGACAGGCAGGCCTCAGAAGAGGGGGTTCCCCCCCCATAGAGGCAAGGACTCAGAAAAGCCCAAAGAAGAAAAGAACCGGTCCAGCGGCCGAGGTCAACGTCCCGGACCTCGATGCAAGATATGACCCGGACAGCTCCGAGGAAGAAAGCGACGACGAGTTAGCACGAGAGCTAAAGAAGAAAATTAGGCGACCCCAACCTGATGGACAGTTCATGCAAATCCAGCTGGGAGAGAACCCGACCCAAACTGTCCAGATCGGATCCGATCTCCCCACGAAGTAAAAACAAAGCTCACCCTCTGCCTAAAATCCCACGCCGATCTCTTCGCGTGGTCAGCAAAGGACATGCCCAGGATTCCCCCCCGAGGTCGCCTGTCATCAGCTAGCGGTGAACCCCGGGGCAAAATGGGTCGCCCAACGCAAAAGAGCTCAAAGCCAGGAAAAGGCAGCTGCCACGGCTAAGGTCGTAGAAGATTTAATTAAGGCTGATTTTGTAAAAGAGGTCAAGTATACAACTTGGCTCTCAAACCCTGTACTTGTTAAGAAAAGCAATGGAAAGTGGCGAATGTGCGTTGACTATACCGACCTTAATAAGGCCTGTCCTAAGGACGCCTTCCCTGTTCCTAGCATTGATCGGCTCGTCGATAATGCTTCAGGTTTTCGTTTACTATCGTTCATGGATGCTTATTCCGGATACAATCAAATTCCGATGTTCCCCCCGACCAAGAGAAGACGGCCTTTATGACTGACCGCGGTAATTTCTGCTACCGGGTCATGCCGTTCGGTTTAAAAAATGCGGGGGCCACTTATCAAAGGATGGTGAACAAGGTATTCCGAGATCAGATCGGCCGTAACGTGGAAGTCTACCTCGACGATATGATTGCAAAAAGCGAAAGGGAAGACCTCCACATATCAGACCTGGAAGAGATTTTTACTGAAATCCGAAGAAATAATATGAGGCTAAACCCGGAAAAATGCACTTTCGGGGTCAGGGCTGGAAAATTCCTGGGCTTCTATCTCACGGAAAGGGGCATTGAAGCCAACCCGGATAAATGCCGAGCGGTAACAGAAATGCGAACCCCATCCACTAAGAAAGAGCTCCAAAAACTCAACGGTATGATAGCTGCGTTATCTCGCTTTATTTCCAACGCCGCCTTCAAATCGCCTCCAAAAACTTAAGAAAGAAGCAACTTTCGAATGGACCCCAGAACGGGACGAGGCACTCTCCCGGCTCAAAAAGGTCCTATCCGAACCGCCCATACTAAGTCGGCCGAGCCCAGGGGAAGATCTATTTTTTGTATTTGGCCATCTCGGATGAGGCCATCGGAGCCGTGCTTATCAGGGAGACCGGAACTGGTCAAAGCTCGGTATACTTCGTAAGTAAAGCTTTACATGGATCAGAAGTGAGATATCAGAAAATAGAGAAAATCGCGTTTGCTCTACTCATCTCGGCACGCCGCCTCCGACCTTACTTCGTCGCCCATCAAATCGTGGTGCGAACTAATTATCCAATTCGGCAGATCCTGCACCGACCCGACTTAGCAGGACGAATGATCAAATGGGCAGTAGAACTCTCCGAGTTCGGAATCAAATACGAAACAAGACCGGCCATGAAAGCTCAGATACTTGCCGACTTTGTCACAGAGATGGCACCCGCCGATCCGGAGGACGGGTTGTGGACACTCCACGTGGACGGTTCCTCAAATCCAAAAGGAAGTGGTGCAGGGTTGATGCTCGAAAGCCCGACGGGCGTCGTAATCGAAGTATCACTCACGTTCGGTTTCCCTACCTCAAACAACCAGGCGGAATATGAGGCGTGCATAGCTGGACTCCGGCTTGCGATCGATCTCAAGGTCTCCTGGCTTTCCCTAAATACCGACTCATTATTAGTGGTATCCCAAATCGGGAAACAGTACGAAGCTAAAGATCCGATCTTGCAAAGGTACCTAACCCAAGTGCACGAGCTGCTCTCCCTTTTTACATTCACGGAAGTGAAACACGTTCCAAGATCGGAAAATATCAGGGTAGACATACTTTCCAAGCTTGCCAGCACCAAAATTCCGGGGAACCACCGGTCGATAATCCAAGAAACACTGAGCAAGCCGAGCGTAATCTTGAACCCGGAAGCAAATTTTTCTGTTAATGTAGTGGAAGAAAGCCAGGGTTGGATCGCGCCATTAATAGACTACATCAGAACGGGGAACGAGCCTCCGGACCCGAGCAAAGCCAAGATCCTCCGGAGGAAGGCCTCCTCTTTTTCCATAATCAATGGAAGCCTCTACAGAAGAAGCTTGTCTGCACCGCTGTTGAAGTGCATCGAAGGAGGAGAGGCGGACTACGTCCTGGCCGAGATCCACGAGGGAATCTGCGGGCAACACCTTGGAGGTCGATCCCTGGCTCGAAAGGCATTAAGAGCGGGATATTTCTGGCCGACCATGGAGACCGATGCAAGAAATTATGTAAAGAGGTGCAGTAAGTGTCAGATCCACGCCAAGGTCCACATAGCGCCCCCTATGGAGCTTACCAGCTTAAGCTCGCCGTGGCCATTTGCTTGGTGGGGAATAGATCTCTTGGGACCATTCCCAACTGCCCCTGGCCAGATCAAATACCTCATAGTAGCGGTGGATTACTCCACCAAATGGATCGAAGCTGAGCCTTTGGCCATCATCAGCGCTAAGAATTGCATCAAATTCTTCAAGAAGAATATAATGACTAGATTCGGGATCCCCGAGGTTGTAGTCACGGACAACGGAACACAGTTCGCCGACAAAGGCTTCCGAAAACTCATGGCTGACCTTAAAATCAAACACCGGTTTACCTCGGTAGAGCACCCTCAGACGAACGGTCAGACCGAGGCTGCCAACAAGGTCCTTCTCCATGGACTGAGGAAACGACTCGATGAAGCAAAAGGAAACTGGGTTGAAGAGCTACCTTACGTGCTGTGGGCCTACAGAACTACCCCACAGAGCTCAACGGGGGAAACCCCTTTCCGACTTTCGTACGGGACGGAGGCCGTAATTCCGGTAGAGATCGGGGAGCTGAGCTGGAGGACACTCCACCCGAAACCTCCGGGGGACAATAGCCAGGCGTTGAAGGAAAACCTCGACCTCGTCGATGAGGTCCGAGGCCAGGATTTCCTTAAAGAAGCAATAATAAAACAGAGGGTAGCAGTACGATATAACTCGAAAGTGATCCCCAGAGACCTTGAGGTCGGTGATTTAGTTTTACGAAGAGCCGATGTCGGTTTGAAGAACGCCGCACAGGGCAAGCTCGCCCCCAACTGGGAAGCACCTTACCGAGTTTTATCTAAAACCGACAGAGGTGCCTACGAATTGGAGACCTTGTCCGGCAAGGCGATCCCAAGAACTTGGAATTCCACTAAACTGAGAAAATACTACAGCTGACTCTTATCTTATCTAAAGAACGGTGTATACCGATGATATCAATTATGTTTGCGGTGTATACCGATGTTGTAACTCGTCTTATCTAATGAACGGTGTATACCGATGATATCAATTATGTTTGCGGTGTATACCGATGTTGTAACTCATCTTATCTAATGAACGGTGTATACCGATGTTACCCATTATGCTTGCGGTGTCTACCGATTTTATCACCTAGTTTATCTTCTTTTAGCTGACCGAGGTTGTCGCTACCCTAAAGGGACGAGTTCGATCTGGGCCGAGTCCCGGTAAACTGTCCCTAAGGCGACGCTTACCACTTGAGCGAATCAAACGCAAGTGCACGAATGTAAAACAACAGTATAAAGACTAAACCGAGGTAAATGAAACCGGAGGCACATTAAAATACATTTCCATTACAAATTATCCCGGATACGGCCGGGTCCTCTAGTTCAAAAAGGGGGTGATATATTACAAATTCCGGTTCCGCCCGGAACCCGGGGCTTTACTCCCCCACCGGTTCCAACCGGAACCCAAAAAGCAGCGAATTCAGAACTTCCCCATCAGCAACAGTCACGGCAAGGAAGAGCGAGGGTAAATGACATCGAACGCCTCAGAGTCACGATAGGGCCTGACAATACGCCCGTCTTCTACGGTATGGTCCAAACGCAGAATTCCCCGGTCCAGAGGAAGGGATGGATGGATGACAGTGACTTGAGCAAGCGCCTTTTCGAAACTCTCCCCGGCTACGTCCACAGCCATTTGAGCCACCTCCACCATCTCGTCCTCCAAGGCTTCGGCTTTGGCACGCACCTCCTGAAGTTCTTTTTCCAATTCAGCAATCCGAGGCAAGGAATCAACGCTAGACCCGACCTGGGCCTGCCTCGCTTTCACAAGGTCGGCCTCGAGTTCATGAATCCGAGCCCTCAGGGAAGAAACCACCTCTGCAGACCGCCTATCTTGACTCTCAAGATCTTGGATTCGAACCTCATGTTCCATGCACAAGTTAAGGGCAGAGTCCCTCTCCTTTTCAAGTTTTTCCGCAACCGCTTTAAGCTCGGTCTGGTCCCTCTCCAGCACCTCATATTTCTTTTGCAACTCCTCCCGGGATCTTCTTTGGTTGTCCCTCTCCACCAGGGCTCCTGTAATAGCAGAAACAAGGAAGTCAACAACAGAGATAACCAAGAAGAAAAATCAAAGAGTGCATCTCGGAACTTGGGGTCACCTTTTGCCTGACTCTCAGCCTCGACCTTCTGAAGCTTGGTCACGTCGGCCAGATGCCGGAATAACCTGAGAGACGCCTCAACCGGGTCGACCCGGGAATCTTCCAAGTGCTTCTGTAGGAAGTCAGCGTCAATAGAAATGCCGGAAGACCTAGAAGTCCGGTGCTTCCCATGACGCCCCTTTTTTGAAGCCCGAGCAGCCGGAGCATGTGAAGTAGAAGCAGGGTCTGCTTGCGGTAGGGGGCGCTCCCTTTTTCGATGCAAGAGATCCGCAGCCCGATCCTCTACTCCAGCCGAGCTGGCCTCCGGGATTGTGCTGATCGGAACGGCAGCAACGGGTTTTTCCTTTTGAACCCCGGCCTTCCTTTCTGCAAGAGCCGCCAGGCGGGAGAACTTGTCAGGCCCCATGCTATCTGCAAAATAATGAAAATAAACAATGTTAAAAGAAACGGCAGTCAAAAATTATTATGGGCGGGGTTATCTACCAAGAAACCTACCAAGAACGGCGACTACTTGAGATTTCGACCCGGCCCCAACCAATCGGGCTACGTCAATCCCAAATTTTTTGGGATCCCGGTAGACAATCAGGTCGGCAAAGTTCGTCAAGATCGCCAACGAGTCCTGATCAACCTGGGATAGCCGCCCTAAGCCGACGGTGTAGGAATGAGGCCTCCGGTTGAAATGAGAGAGAGACCACCCTAGTTGAAACTTTTTGAACTCCAGTGATTTCCCGTCTGCAGAATATTGGCCGACGTGCCTCACTGCCTCCTCATTCACGGGCTCCACAAAGAAATACTTATTTTTCCAGTTCTTCAGAGAGTCGGAATAAGGCATGAAAATCTTTACCCCTCTCTTAGCCCGGAAGCTCACGTGTTCCCACCGATCCTTGGTGCCATCCTCATGCCTCCGGTTAACCTCAAAAAGGTGGAAGAAGAGGTCACAGGAGATTGGCCTCTCCAGATGAATGCACATCAACTCAAAAGCCCGGAGGAACGCCCATGAGTTGGGATGTAGTTGGGAAGGAGCGAGGTTCAAGATCTCCAAAGCCTCTTGTTGAAAGGCGGTGAAAGGGGGGCTAACGTGCATATCAAGGATCGTCACCCCGTACATAACAAATTTAAGAGCTTTCGGCCAGACGGCCACATGCTGGTCTTCAGCCATTCCCTCCACATTCCAGATCTGATCCTTCCGGGAAAGGCGATTGACAAAGAAACTCATATCGTCCCCGGTCCGATAGAGGGACGGAATCCCCCTCAAAGCCTCCGACAGCCATGAATACTCCCGGGGAACAGTGAGAGGTAGGGACAAGGGAACATCGACCGGCCCTACTCCGGCTCGGGGATATTGGTCGGAATCACCTTTTTCATGCGCGGGCTCCCCGCAATGCCCAAGACCGTCTTCATTGTTGCGGCTCTCAGCAACCTCCGCCTCACTCTCGTCCGAACTCCAGCTAGTACTACCTTGTTCTTCACGGTCGGGCTCGGCGTCAGAATCATCCGAATCAAGGACCACTACCTCTGTGTTATCTTCATCTACCGGCTCATTGCTGGGAACCCCGGGAGACCGGTCTTCTGCGTGAGTAGGAGCGGAGCCCAAGTAGTCTCGAACCTCGGGAATAACCGACCCAGGGAGGCTAGCACGAATTTCCATCGACCCTCCAATACCGGAAGTCATTGTTTTAGCGAGATTAGGGCGATCTGTGTCAGCAACCCGACGGGTTTGTTTCGTCCTCGCCAGATCGATCCTGCAGAAATGGGGGCTTGACGAGTCAGGTTGATACGTAAACAGTGGGTCCACAACCAAGTCGGAACCCGACCTGACGACCCCCACTCTGTATCTATAAATGCGGGTTCGGAGAGAACTCGGTCGTAATCTAAAGCCGGAAGCCGTAAGGAAAAAGCGGAAAACTAACCTTGTAAAAAACGAAGCTCGTCGAACACTTGAAGCAGGTCGCAAACAGCAAAGGTCTCACCGAGACTCAGCACAACTCTGAAAGACGAAATAAACTCTGGATCGATTTTAAGACCGGAAGCAGAGCAATTCGCAGAGAAACAGTCCAAAATAAGGGGGATCCCCCTTTCTATTTATAGGGAGCATGAAGGCCACAGATGGGCCTGAGCAGGCGCGTCGTTCCAAACGCCTAGGCGCGTCGTTCCAAAGCTAGCCCCTAGACAGGCGCGTCGTTCCATGCGCCATCATTACCCCAATCATCCTCGAACGACGCGTCCCATCAATGACGTTGCCATCTGGCACAGAAATCAAGGCGCAGGTATGACCGAACCGTTTCGTTTCCCTCGGCTCGCCCCGATCTCTTGACCCCGCCGTGACCGGAATCTCTCAAAAGCGGACAGCCTCGAGTCACTCGACGCGACCTGAGTCCCTCAAATCGTCCCGGTATACCGTGAAGTATCTCACCCGAGTTTGGGCCCGACGTGATCTCTAAACGACAAGTCTAGCTCGCCCTAAGGCGACCCGACTTGGGGGGCTACTGTTATGGATTGGGCCTCGATGGCCAATCCATCAAAAGGGCCCAATACCAAAGGACCCAATTCATCCAACGGTGGAGATTGCAGACCTAGATCCAACAGCCCTCCTCCACTCCAAATACCTATAAATAAGCATTGATTGCTCACATTAATGGTACTCATCTTTCACATACTTTCACTTGTAATTGATTCACTCACTGACTTGAGCGTCGGAGTGTCATTGCAGGCACCACCCCACCTCGGACCGGAGCGCCAACTCGGACGACCAAGGACACACGTAACAACTATCTCGGACCGGACTACCTATCCAAGATCGGATACGTAGCTGGAGATACGGTACCGAACACTTTTCCTCTCCATTCTCCCTTTCTCACCCTCGACTTCCCTCTCTTTTATTTTCTTTCAACTCTCAGCTGATGGGAGTAAATGAGGGTCTTTCCCTCTTGTGTTGGCTTTTGATGCAAAAAATAAAAGAAAGGAAAACTTGGGATTTTGGGTTGGGTTATCCGCCCAGCCCAAATTGTGGATGTAGGTATGAATTGATAAAGGCACCCTACCTTTCGGTATAATAGAACTTCCTTTTTGTTGCTGATATCAACCCCTGGGAGGCTTTGAGTTTCCCTAAACATGTTAAAATTTCTATAATACACTTGAATTTCTGTAACGTATATTCATTTCATGTTGTTCCTGAAGAGCCCCGATCATTTGAGCCATGTGGTCAACCTTGAAGTTGAGACTAATGGCATTTCCTCTAGTTCTAGTCCAACAGTTAGAGCCATCATGTCATAATTCCGCATACAATGCGAAGATATTTACTTCATCATACTACATAGTAATGAATTATACTTAAAACCTATGGCAAGAAACTCTATATATAACCTAGAGTTTATGACTACATATGTCCAACAAGATCGAATCGCTCTGAAACCATAAATTTAATACCCAACACTAGTATCTAGAATAAACATCGAATAACAATCTGGATGACATGCATAATGATAATCAATAAAATAAACATTGGGTCAAAGCCCATTAGGTTAAATAAGATTTTCGAATAAAACTTCAATATATATAAATTTTCCCGCGTACCATTAGTCGATAGCTCAGGTGCAATCCGACAAATACAAAATTTAAATAACCACTACAATAGAAGGTCTAAAACAAGTAATGCACAGTGAGATTTAAATCTTAGTAAACACTGCACAAACAAGTTAATTGGTTAGTTAGTTTTATAAAATAAAACACTAATAATTTCATAAACAAGTATTGGTTCTAAAACAAATAATGCACATTGTGACGACATGAACTACACTTTAATCTCTCTTGGAAAACCCTCCCCAATCCCCATATAGGGTCCTAGTGTGCTTAATGGAAGTGGGTCTCAGAGCTCTAGGACTAAACTTAAATATTTGTATTGTTTGCTTTAACCAATTCCCATGCCCTACGCTAACCGGTTGAAACTTAACAATTTAAATAGTTTAAAAACCTCGCACTAAACTTCTTAAGATTGGATATTATGGTTTTATATTAAAGTACACTTTGTGATCAGACATTATCCGTAAGAATTCCCCCTTAAATTAGGTTGGCTGGCGTAGGAATATCTTGGGAAACAAACATAAAAACATGTACATCATCGCATGGCGAGGCCTTTCCATAATCTGGCGCAGCGACAAAATATGGGCAAAATTAACACAGTCACACGGCGACCGGGACCGATCTTTAAGTGGTTGGAGGAAGAAGCAAACTTTTCTTGTGTAGTACTCGTCGTCAAGTGACGGGCTTTGTTGGCTAGGTGGCTGGCCCTTAAATGAAACTGAGTTCCCAACGATGTTCCAAACTTACTCAGATTCATTATTCCTTTACACACCATAATCAAAACAACCACAAAGCACTAGTGGAAAAAAGACATTTAGCGTCGGTTAAAATGGACATTTAGCGTCGGTTATCGCCCGACGCTAAATCGCCCGATGCTAAATGTCAGACATTTAGCATCGGTTATTTAACCGACGCTAAATGTCACATTTAGCATCGGGTGTTCAGATAACCGATGCTAAATGTCCATTTCATCACTGTTTTTGCTGTCTGAAAATGACATTTAGCATCGGTTATTTGAAACAACCGATGCTAAATGTCCTGACAAATGACATTTAGCATCGGGTGTTTGAAACAACCGATGCTAAATGTCTTGAAAGTGACTTTTAGCATCGGTTGTTCAAAATAACCGATTCTAAAAGTCATTTTTGATAAAAAAAAATGACATTTAGCATCGGTTGTTTCAAACAACCGATGCTAAATGTCTAATTTTTTTTTTAAAAAAAGACATTTAGCATCGGTTGTTTCAAACAACCGATGCTAAATATCTAATTTTAAATAAAAAAATAGACATTTAGCATCAGTTGTTTGAAACAACCGATGTTAAATGTCTAATTTAAAGGCAGTGCTAATTTCATTGCCAAACTACACATCCCACACATCATTTCCTAAAGACCAATTTCATTGTGATAATCCAAAAATCAACACTCAGCTTGGAATCAAGCATACAATACCAAAGAAATTTAGTAGGCAAGATCACAAATATCAATTATGGGATACATAAAAAATTATTGTTTGAATCCTTTTCACCTATGAGGCAAATCATGTAGAAAAGCACCTGCAAGTTGAGTTCATTTCTTTTGACATCCACTTAAATTAAATCCTTTTCACCTTATACTCAAGCAAACTGTGTGCACATGTATGACATTTAGTTGCATTGCAACCATCTACCTTTCTCTACTTCTGGAGGGAACATAACTGCATTTTTAACACTAAAACCAATTGTTTGTTCTTGAACATCATTTGAACCATCCTCCTCCTTTCTGTCATCGCTCTGATCTAAAACTGTTGAATTCCATATCTGCTGCTGCTACAACATAATATCTGCTGTTGCTGCACTTAATGAGAAACAAGAAGCTCTTGTAAATCACCTAGATTTCTGAGATAATCATGTGCTTTAAATGAACTTTTAGAGTGCTCATCACAGTTATTAACTCCACCATACCTGTCGAAGTGCTTCACAGAAACCAGAATATGTAATACAATCTTCCTTATCAGCCTTTGGAAAGGCAAATGCATCACTCTCTGTCAGTGAAGCTCTTCGCAATAGATACTGAAAATGGAGAAAATTATGTTGTATTTTAATTTCATTGCCAAATGCTCATTATGCTAAATGAAAAAAAATGTTAAATCTATAGGAAAAACATGTAGCCTAACAAAATACATATTAAAATCCTAGCAAAAATGTTATACGACTACCTTGAATATTCTATCAACAAAATATCAATCCTGCTGTCAAAAACAAAATATTAATCCTAATACTTGATTATATTAACAAATTACCATCTTTCTTGAAAACATGTAGCCATTCATGCAGCAATGGGCGGTGGTACCGGCCTAAATTACTTCCAGAAAAAATTTCCAGACCGCTGTTTCGATGTCGGGATAGCAGAACAACATGCTGTCACATTTGCAGCTGGGTTAGCTACTGAAGGCCTCAAACCATTCTGTGCTATTTACTCATCATTCCTGCAACGTGGATATGATCAAGTAAGCCAATAACATTTGGCAAAATATTCATTCTCTATATCAGTTTACTTGTAGTTAACTATCAGAAAAAATCTCACCTTAGCTGTGCTTTTATATTGGAAAATGAAGGTAGTCCATGATGTGGATCTTCAAAAAATACCTGTCAGATTTGCATTGGATAGGGCTGGTATGGTTGGTGCAGATGGACCAACTCATTGTGGAGCATTTGATATCACTTACATGGCTTGCTTGCCAAACATGGTGGTAATGGCTCCATCTGATGAAGCTGAACTTATGCACATGGTTGCAACTGCAGCAGCTATAGATGATAGACCAAGTTGCTTTAGATTCCCAAGAGGCAATGGAATTGGAGTCGAACTTCCCCTCAATAACAAAGGAATCCCACTTGAGGTTAGCACAAGTAACTAACTATCTAACAGACATTTTGTCAAACAGTTAAGCAACCAAATTGATTTTCTTTTGGTTTGTTATACAGATAGGAAAAGGAAGAATTCTAAGAGAAGGAGACAGAGTTGCTATTTTGGGATATGGTTGTATGGTTCAACAATGTCAACAAGCTGCAGAAATGCTTAAAACATTAGGAATTTATGTGACAGTTGCTGATGCTAGATTTTGCAAACCATTGGATACTGGTCTCATTAAGCTACTAGCTAAAGAGCATGAAATTCTTATCACAGTTGAAGAAGGTTCTATTGGAGGTTTTGGATCACATGTTTCACAATTTTTAAGTTTAGCTGGTATCCTTGATGGACCTCTTAAGGTAAAAAAAAAATATCTTCCTCTATGAAGAAAATTCGACACTCTTTTCATGGTTTCAATTTTCATAAAAATCTAATTTTTTTTCTTGTGAAATTTTACCTGCAGTGGAGAGCAATGAATCTTCCTGATAGGTACATTGAGCATGGATCACCAAAAGATCAAATTGAACAAGCAGGTCTTTCATCAAAGCATATTGTGGCCACAGTGTTGACTCTTTTGAAAAGACCAAAAGAGGCTCTTTTGTTCAAATAAAAGCACAAATTATGAAACTGTGATCTTCAACTTAGAAGACTACCATTGGCATTCTGGTTGAAATTGTTGTAATTTGTAAATGAAGCCTAACTAACAGAAAGATCTATATAGATGAAAACCTAACTAAAATGAAGCCTCTTTATTAATCAGAACTTCAAGTAAGAGTTCAAACTTTGACATTCATGCTATAATATTAACATAATATAGTACAGTCAATTGATTTTCCGTGTGCAAAATCTTCCACTTCCCTGCATAATAAGAAATACAGTCAATTAATGCCAAATAAATGAAAACAAAACAATTAGCTGACAAGGCTATAGTCGTGCAGACAAGCATATAGCTTTGAGTTTATTCCTGTCAGTTGAAGAACCAGAAGAAACATGTATCTAACCTGTCAAAACAATCATAACAATACAAAAAAAAAACTTTGTTCAGGATGCAGTGACCCTGATCTTTATTACAGACACCATCTTGCTCAATCTCCAAGCCAATACATAGTTTCTACCCATCATCTCCAGTTCCACGCATAGTATAGTTGCAGCACTTGTGTCTTTTTGCTGAAATGAAGAATTAAGAGGAAACACACGCAGCAACAGAAATAGAATTAGGGAAAACTGGAAAAATTAGAATTAGGGAAAATTAGAATCAGAAATAAAAATCAGAACCAGAAGCTGAACAATGAGTGAGAAATCAATTTCAACTTCAGAACCAAACCAGAAGCTCAACAATAATTCAAATTAGGGTTTCAAGTTCATGTGAGAAATCAATTACTCACCCAAACAGAAGTTGTGCAGTGTAGGGGAAGAAGAGGAAGTGCTCACCGTCGTCGCTCGCGTGAGGAGGAGGAGGAAACGCACGCTGCAACAAGGATTTCCCACTTATGATTCCCAAACATCACAGATTTGTTTTCCCAAATTTCTCAAATCGATTTTCTTCTTCCTATTAGGGTTCTGGTTCTCTCACTCAGTCACTCACCACCACCAGAAGAAGAAGAGGATACACGGAACATACGCATGGATGGCGGAGAGATGGAGCATGGATGGCGGAGAACAAACGCATGCGAGGCGAGGACGGAGGAGGAAAGCACGGCCGAGGGTGACGCTGACGGAGGAGACAATAACGATTCGAGATGGAGCATGGATGTGCAGAGATTCAGAGAGCGAGAGAGTTGAGAGGGTGACGCTGCGGGGATCTCTTGGTTGGAGTAGGAGACAGCGGTGGCGATTCCGCGCTAGAGTCATCTGATGGTGACGCCATTGACGACGTGCACCTGAGAAGCAGAGAAAGAAGTGAAAGCGAGATCAAGCGTGTGGCCAAGGACCGGTTGATGCGAATGATACCATAATGGGAAACAGTGATCAACAGAGAGAGAGAGAGAGAGAGAGAGAGAGAGAGAGAGAGAGAGAGATAAACGGTTAGGATTAAACTGTTAATCTAATCCATTGAATCACAATCAATATTACACAGTGGTTACATGTAGGTATTTATACACCGAATCAAATCTAACTGATTCCTCTGCAGTCACCTGATTCTATACATTCAGTGCTGCAGGGAATTCCTACTCTATATCTATTATTCGGTATAATAAAACTTCCTTTTTGTTGCTGATATCAACCCCTGGGAGGTTTTGAGTTTCCCTAAACATGTTAAAACTTCTATAATACACTTGAATTTCTGTAACGTATATTCATTTCATGTTGTTCCTGAAGATCCCGGATCATTAATTTGAGCCATGTGGTCAACCTTGAAGTTGAGACTAATGGCATTTCCTCTAGTTCTAGTCCAACAGTTAGAGCCATCATGTCATAATTCCGCATACAATGCGAAGATATTTACTTCATCATACTACATAGTAATGAATTATACTTAAAACCTATGGCAAGAAACTCTATAACCTAGAGTTTATGACTACATATGTCCAACAAGATCGAATTGCTCTGAAACCATAAATTTAATACCCAACACTTGTATCTAGAATAAACCTCGAATAACAATCTGCATGACATGCATAATGATAATCAATAAAATAAACAGTGGGTCAAAGCCCATTAGGTTACATAAATCAGATTTTCGAATAAAACTTCAATATATATAAATTTTCCCGCGTACCATTAGTCGATAGCTCAGGTGCAATCCGACAAATACAAAATTTAAATAACAACTACAATAGAAGGTCTAAAACAAGTAATGCACAGTGAGATTTAAATCTTAGTAAACGCTGCACAAACAAGTTAATTGGTTAGTTTTATAAAATAAAACACTAATACACTACAAGAAAATCGCTCATTTGCGACGGCAATTTCCGTCGCAAATGGGCCTTTTTCCGTGGCAAATTCGCTTTTGCGACGGCATTTGCGACGGACAAAAATCGTCGCAAAACAGCTCGTCGCAAATGCTTTGCGACGGAACTCCCCGTAGCAAATCGTCCATCGCAAACCCGTCGCAAATCCGTCTCAAATTGCCGTGGCAAACTCGTCGCAAACTCTAACAAATTTTCGTCGCAAATCCGTCGAAATTTTTAAAAAAAAAATTAAAAAAAAATTAAATTTTACCTCCAAAATACTATTTAATATATTCAAAAAGACTTGCATAAAATCAAGTATTAGTAGTTAACCAAAATAAAATCAAGTATTAGTACTCCTAAACTCCAAAGAAATTAACCAGAGTTATAAGGTGGTAACCTAAGTTGAAGCTGATACAGATAAACCAGAACTGCAAAATAACAAATAAAGAGAGTACAAGCTCAAAAAATTAAATCCTTACAAAGTTGATTCTACTGTCTCCATTTCCTCTAATTGTATATTAGATGCAGAAAAGAAGAAACTAGTCTGATAAAGTATAAAAGTAACCAAAGAAAAGCAGAAAACTAATTCTAAAAACTAATTCTAAATCAATGTTCAAAAGATTGTCCCATCCTCCCCTTTTGTAAGCAATCTGTATATGCACCTGTATGTATAAAAGTGAAACATAGAGTTAGTACCCTCATTCACATTCGTACAAACATCAAAATAACATCAAAGTAACATAGATACAAAGCAATAACATCTACAAAAATATTTGGATACATAGCTCACAAATCTTTCAAAATCGGATATTATTACATATAGAAACTAAGTATAACAATACTACGTCACTGCATAAATCAACTGCATTGTAACAACAAAATGGCAAAGTAGTAACTTTCATTGTAACAACTACAAATATAAAACCATATAATATAATAATTGTTGTAACGCCTGATGTAAAACCACTACTGAGATTAAAATCTGTCATATATACTACTACCTAGTGTGTCCAAAACATCTACTGCCTTGCCAAGCCCAACTGTACCAACAAAATGTGCAAACCATTTATAATAGCATACTAGACAAGTTGATTGGTTACCATTTTACTCACCAGTTGCAAACCAAAATGTGCAAACCATTTATAATAGCATACCATTTTACCCCCATATCCGTGCCCTATCATGTCTATACCGTACTAAGTATCAAGGCTTCTTAGATAATATTAGACAAAAAAGCAAAAGCTATCCCATTGGGTGACAATTATGGTGGGGGCCTTTTGCATGGTAAATCAAGCAATGTTGTGGGAAAAGGAACAATAGATCTATACCAACAGTTAATAACTCACCTCTTCTAATTTCCCATCTTTGGAAAGATTGATGATCTTATCTGTTTTGGTGCGAACGAACGATCTCTCTTTCATGACAGTCTTTGCAATATCCAATGTCCTGTGGCATTTCGAATTGATAAGCAATTTCTAAGCAAGCTTGCTGATACAGAACAAATCAATAAAAACAAGCTCTTTACCTTTATACAAACTGCCATACAGCAGTTATTAGGACAGTTACTGCAGACACAATACGCCCTATAGCAGTTACAGCACTAATTTGTATATAAATTATTACCCCATTCTGTGCTACCTCCCAGCATCGAACCTGCAAAACAAGTTAATGGAAATTGGCATCGCAGAAGAAGTAAAAAAGCAAAGTAAGAGAAGAAAAGAAGAGAGAAAGACCTGGTTATCCCATGAAGTTGCAACGAGGAAGTTCGCTTTGGGACTGAAACTAAGACTGGATACAGAATCAGTAGGAGGCTGATTCACCTGCAAATTTGACAAAGAATGATGAGAAGTAGCACTGCAGAAGCTGTTTCAGCGAGGAATTGGATGAGCGAGAAATTTGAGATACCTCAGAGGATTTGTATATAAAAAACTAGCACTAATTTGTATATAAATTATTACTTTCGCATCACATATAAATATCTATACTATGGTATTCAAATGGCTTACCCTTGAAGTAACATCAGCAGATGCACCAGATTTTCTGAAAAGCTTCCCTAAGTAAAAGGGTATCAAGTCACTAATGCACACGCCCCTGAAATACAGTTTTTTTCCATGACCAACAAGTTCTAATAAAAGGTAAATTGCTACTCAATGTAAGTTAACTGGAATCACCAGCAGTTTTCTATTTTTTAATGAATGTAAAAAAACGAGTATAAGTGAAATAAGTAATTGTTTAGATGGGGTTGCTAATTACCAATAAACCCACAGAACCGTGGAAATGATGTATGAAGCATTTCTCGAGAAAGATTCTGCAAACGACTGCCATGTTCCGTCCAGAGACAGCAGCCTTGCTATTGATATACCAACCTAATATATTTCTTAAAGGTAATTAAACATTTTTATAATAATAGTGAAGCCACTAGAGAGTACTTTCATTACAGAAAGATTAAAATGGGAAAACCAATAAGCAAACACATGAGGATGTAAAACAGAAGTACCAGTGAAAAGCACAGACCCAAATATTTAAAGCCTCTTCACTAATGAAAATTCCACAGCCTGCAGCCATAAGCAACCAGAAGTAGATCCATCTGCAAGGAATTCAGATACAAGATCAAAACCAATACTCATTATTGTAATATGAGAAATTATGTTATCACCTTAACATAAAAACTTAGAGGAAAACACAACCAAGTCCTTACATGCTCAATTTATCTAGTAGATTAGTTCAGCAAGCCACTCTTGAATGTAGTTAACTGTACCATATCATGCATCTAAATTGTTTCCTTGTCCTAGTATTCCAAACAAATTATCTGAGGCAAAAGAAAAAGAAAACTCTTCCTACTCATGTCAAAAACTAATTCTTCACAAACTTTGGCACTAAAATCATTACAGTTTCCATTCTGATCATCTAAATTTGCATCCGTTAGAAACTGCAGCAGCATATACTTCTAAACCAGCATTTTCATTTTAAGACACTCATCTAATATCTCATGAAATCTATCAATGAAACCTAATTTTAATCTCATTCAAGTTGAAATCTTTAGTAACACTCTCATCCCCAAATAAAAATGTTGGAACAAATGACAAAGAAAGCTAGAGAACACTCTCATCTTCCCGAATGTAAATCTAGAGTAAGGGAAGCAGGGGTTACCCTGGTGCATATTCAGGAATTATAACTCTGAACCCGAAAACTTTGAAACTGAAACCTGCAGCAGCTGGGATAACTCCTGAAGAGGAAGAACCATCCCATAGAATCCGCAGACCAAACTGTGATCCAAGAATAGGCTGTTGGCTAATGGATGCTAATGTAGCTATTACAGCTATTCCCAAAGCAATTGCTATCAGAGCCAGAAATGGAATCTCCGTCTTGTTATGCTCCTCTTTATCATTTATTTGCACCTCATTACTGAATCTATCTTCTTGTGTATTTTGTATATCCTTAGATTTTAAAGCCTCGTAATTTTTTTACCCTCCTGTTTAAAGCATCTAATTTTGTTTCTGTAATGCAAAGCTCATTTCATTATGCCAATCACAATGCAAAAAATTAGGACAGAAAGGGAAGCAGAATAACAAAGAAACCTCCCACAGAGGACCAAGTTTGAAAACATCATTACTAAGCATATATGCTATATAATATAAACAAATATTCAACAAATCAACAATAATCAACAGAAATCAAAATCTGAATTAGGGATTAAGGGTTGTACCAAAATCAGAATCAGGGGTAGCAGCAATAGCGTTTGAATTCAGATTTTGACATGTTTACTTCGCGGTACCAGTCTACAACAATGAAAAATTATGGAAGAGGGGTTAGGGTTTTGAATCAACGAAATATTTGGGGATTTCAGTCAAAGAGAAGTAGATTAGAAGAAAACCACTTACCCTTTAAGAAGAAGAGAGGGGAGAGGCGACTGAGAGGAGAACGACAGTCATTTGTTTCCATCGTTGTGAAGTTTCTGTGAGGAGAGGAGAGGCGACTGAGAGGAGAGGCCGGCGTGAGGGAGGAGAAGAGAGAGGAGAGGCGACTGAGAGGAGAGGCCGGCGTGAGGGAGGAGAACGAACGGTGGAGCCGGCGTGAGGGAGGGGGACGGCGTGAGGGAATCATAGAGGGAGAGGGAGGAGAACGCGTGAGGGAGGAGAACGAAGTGATTTATGAACTGATGATATGAACGCGTGAGAGAGTTTAAGTGAATATCATTTGCGACGGGCTTGTGACGGGATCTCCGTCGCAAATTTGCGACCGTTTTTTAATCCGTCGCAAACGCCAGCGGGAAATTTCCCGCTTCTTACTTTTTATACTCGCCGTCGCAAATCCGTGGCAAATTACTGACGGATTAAGCTCCGTCGCAAATATTGGTAGCTAAAACAGGTTTTTCTTGTAGTGATAATTTCATAAATAAGTATTGGTTCTAAAACAAATAATGCACATTGTGACGACATGAACTACACTTTAATCTCTCTTGGAAAACCCTCCCCATATAGGGTCCTAGTGTGCTTAACGGAAGTGGGTCTCAAAGCTCTAGGACTAAACTTAAATATTTGTATTGTTTGCTTTAACCAATTCCCATGCCCTACGCTAACCGGTTGAAACTTAACAATTTAAATAGTTTAGAAACCTCGCACTAAACTTCTTAAGATTGGATATTATGGTTTTATATTAAAGTACACTTTGTGATCAGACATTATCCGTAAGAATTTCCCCTTAAATTAGGTTGGCTGGCGTAGGAATATCTTGGGAAACAAACATAAAAACATGTACATCATCGCATGGCGAGGCCTTTCCATAATCTGGCGCAGCGACAAAATATGGGCAAATTTAACACAGTCACACGGCGACCGGGGCCGATCTTTAAGTGGTTGGAGGAAGAAGCAAACTTTTCTTGTGTAGTACCGTCGTCAAGTGACGGGCTTGGTTGGCTAGGTGACTGGCCCTTAAATGAAACTGAGTTCCCAACGATGTTCCAAACTTACTCAGATTCATTATTCCTTTACACACCATAATCAAAACAACCACAAAGTCATCAAAATTACAACAACTAAAGTCACACAAACATGCTCAACACTCAGCTTCAATATTGTAGAATTTTAAACCGCTTTTCTCTCAAACTCTAAGAGTTTGATGCCATTTCTATTGAATACATTGTAATTTTCATTGCCTTGAATAAATGCCTATGTGGCACACGCTAGTTAGTTAGTTAGCCTTTCGACTTGTATATATACCTCACCCCTGTCAATGTAAAATGCAATTCACTTTCTTATAAGAATTCTCTCTATTTTCGACAAGCCTATTTTCTCTCTTCGACAAGTCCCTTTCCCTTTCGACAAGTCACATTTCTCTTCGACAACCTTCGTTTTTCTTTCTCTGCAACTCATCTTGCTTATCAAGATTCAACAAATTGGTATAACAGAGCGATAACGATCCTTCCAATGGCGGCGCGAGACAACGGTGGCGGTGGGATTCTGTCGAACCTCCCTATCTTCAATGGAAAGGACTATGAACGGTGGTGTGCGCAGATGAAAAGCAATGGCAAGACTGTATCTGAAACAAGTACAGTAGAGAAAATCCTTAGATCTTTGACCCTAGAATTCGACTATGTTGTTACTGCAATTGAGGAATCCAAAAACCTAGATGAAATGAAGTTAGATGAGCTTCAAGGTTCTTTGGAGGCACACGAATTGAGAATTAGACAAAGAAGTTCAGAAAAGAATTCTGAACAAGCTTTGTTATCTCAATCCTCCAAAAAGAATTGGAAGGCAGGCAACAAGAAAGAAAAGGGAAAATAGAAGAGTAAAGATAAGGATTCTCGTAACAAGAAAGATGAACATAAGAACTCTGACAGAAAAAAATCTTATCTGAGTAAGATCCAATGCTACAATTGTCAGCAATTTGGGCACTATAGGAACAAATGCAAGAACAAGAAAGTTCCTAGGGATAGAGATGCAGAAGCCAAATTTGCAGATGATGATAACTCTGATTCTGATTCAGATGGATTGGTACTAATGGCAGTCATAGATGATGAGATTAAAGAAGACATTCATCTCAATGAAATTGTTGCTGAGAGTAGTGAGCAAGTGGGAACACTTGTGACAGTGGAAACACTTGTAATGCTCAAAATACTTGTGCAATAGTTGTGGGGTAGGGCAGTCGAAACACTGGTGATGCCTCCAACATTGACAGCAATGATGATGAATGCTTATCTCTCATGACAGTCACTAACACTGAATTGCTACTGCTGAAAGCAGATACAAATGAGGAAGATGAGAAATCTGATGAATGGTATTTGGATACAGGCTGCTCAAATCATATGTGTTGCCACAAGAAATGGTTCATTGAAATGAAGCAAATAAGCAAGAGAATCAGGTTTGCAGATAACAGCAAAGTCATGGCAGAAGGCATAGGCACAGTGAAGATCTTAACAAAGGATGGAAAATGGTCCTATATCCAAGAAGTGTTCTATGTGCCAAAGATGAGAAGCAACCTGCTTAGTCTTGGTCAGTTGATAGAAAAGAAGTATTCTGTTGCAATGGAAGATGATCATCTCAGATTGTTTGATCCAAACAAGAGACTGATTCTGAAGGTTCCAATGCTGAGAAACAGAACATTCAAGGTCGAGTTGCAAGTAGTCGAAGAGGAATGCCTCACAACCACTGTCGATGATGAGAACTGGAAGTGGCACAGAAGATTTGGTCACCTAAATTTCAAGAGCTTGAGTACCTTACATGATAAAGGGATGGTATATGGCCTGCCAGCAGTGAAGATACCTGGTGAGATATGTGAAAAGTGTTGTGAGTTGAAGCAACCTAAGAATGCTTTCAAGACAGAAACACCAGGGAGAGCAGAAAAAAAACTAGAAGTGATATTCTCTGATGTGTGTGGGCTATTTGATGTCAGGTCATTGGGTGGAAACAGTTACTTCGTGACATTTATTGATGAATACACTAGAATGATATGGGTGTATCCAATCAAGAAGAAAAGTGAAGTGCTTGGAATTTTTAAGAATTTCAAGACAATGATTGAAAAACAAAGTGAATGTTCAATCAAGACTCTAAGAACAGATGAAGGAGGTGAATATAACTCACATGAATTTGCAAAATTTTGTGAGAGTGAAGGCATCATTCATGAAGTAACTGCACCATACACACCTTAGCATAAGGGCATTGCTGAAAGGAGAAATAGGACCATCCTAAACATGGTAAGAAGCATGATGAAGGAAAAGGAATTACCTCATTGTCTATGGGGAGAATTGGTAGACACAGCAGTGTACATTTTGAATAAATGTCCAACTAAGAAGCTAATTGGGAAGACACCTGAGGAAGCTGGCTAGGAAGAAAGCCAAGTGTCAAGTATCTCAGAATAATTGGCTCACTATGTTACAAACACGTGCCTGAGCAAGTTAGAAAGAAGCTGGATGATAGAGCACAACAAATGGTTCTTGTTGGATATCATCCAACAGGAGCATACAAATTGTATGATCTTATACAAAAGAAAGTTCTGAAGAGTAGAGATGTTATAATTTATGAATACAAGAGTTGGGACTGGAATCAGCACAATGCTGAAAGCAGTAAAAGGACTACTGTGGTAGACTTTGATGAAATACAGGAACATGTTAATGAAGTTCCTGCAGTTGCAGAAGCTATCATACAAAATGAAGAAGTACCAGTGAGGAGGTCATTGAGAAATAGACAAGTGCCTGCAAGACTAAATGATTTTGAGTTGATATCAGATTCAGCCATCTCTACAGAAGGCGAACTTGTACACTTTGCACTGCTTGCAGAAGGTGAACCAGTGAGTTTTGAGCTGGCCTTGAAGCATGAACAGTGGAAAGAAGCTAAGTTAGATGAGCTAAGGTCAATTGAAAAGAATAAATCATGGGAAATTGCTGATTTGCCAGAGCAAAAGAAAGCAATTGACTTGAAATGGGTTTACAAAACCAAGGTCAAACCAAATGGTGAAGTGGCAAGATACAAAGCCAGATTGGTGGCAAGAGGTTTCCTACAAAAACCAGGACTAGACTTCAATGAAGTATTTGCTCCTGTAGCTAGGATTGAGACTATAAGGCTAGTAGTTGCCTTGGCAAGTCATAAAGGGTGGTCAATGCATCAATTGGATGTAAAGCCAGCCTTTCTAAATGGGCCACTTGAAGAGGAAGTATATGTTATCCAACCACCTGGGTTTGAATTGAAAGGTCAAGAAGATAAAGTGTTTAAGCTTAAGAAGGCCTTGTATGGGCTTAAGCAAGCACCAAGGGCATGGAACAAGAGAATTGACACATTTCTCTTGGCCCAGAAATTCTTGAAATGCACCAATGAACATGGATTATGTGTGAAGAAAACTGCTACTGACAAACACTTGCTACTGTGTCTGTATGTTGATGACCTGTTAATAACAGGAAGCAACAAGTCTGAAATTGATGAGTTCAAGAAGACCATGGCAGCAGAGTTTGAACTGACAGATTTGGGTCCTATTTCATACTTTCTTGGCATGGAACTTGTGCACACTGATAGAGGCATCTTCCTGCATCAGAAGAAATATGCAGCAGATATCTTAGCAAGGTTTGATATGGCTGATTGCAAACCAGTTACTACACCAATAGATGTAGGAACTAAGCTTGAGAAGAATGACAGTGAGAATGAAATCGACAGCACCCTCTACAAACAGATGGTTGGATCATTAAGGAATCTGTGTAATACACGACCAGACATCATGTATGCAGTAGGATTAATCAGTAGATTCATGGAAAATCCAAGAACCTCTCATCTAGTTGCTGTGAAGAGGATAGTTAGATATATAAAGGGAACACAAGACTGTGGCATCCTGCTTCCCAATTCTGCAGAAAACACTGAACCATAAGTGTTTGGATACACTGACTCCGACTGGAGTGGTGACAAAACTGACAGGAAAAGCACTGGTGGCTATGTGTTTATGTGTGGAAAGGCACCAATCTCATGGTGCTCAAAGAAGCAAAATGTGGTTGCTCTATCCTCATGTGAGGCAGAGTACATTGCTGCCTCATTTGCAGCTTGTCAAGCCTCATGGTTGAGCATGCTTCTTGATGAAATTCAACAGCATAAATCAGAAGAAATGAAGTTGTTCATAGACAATAGATCAGCTATTGATCTAGCCAAGAATCCAGTAGCACACGAAAGATGGAAGCATATAGAAACCTGTTGCCAAGTGGCTTCAGTCTCTAGAGGGGGGGTGAAGTGAGATTTAAAAACTTTTCAGATCTTTTGAAAACTTTTTCCCCTTTTTCAATGACTTAGATTAATTATCGTGCAGGTTAAATGTAACACCCCTTTTCTACCCCATGATTTACACGTCATTTATCAGAGTAATTTCCTTTTCGCAAATATTAATTTAACTGGTAGAAAAGAAATGCCACATCGACATTAACAAAACTCATCAACTGCACCCATCAAGGTTAGTGCAACAAAACACCCGTCATGAAAGTTAAACCCCAAAAATCACATCACAGCGGAATAAAACAATAACTCACTAATACCACTCAAACACGTCTCACTAATAACTCTGTTATGTTCTTAATTCTTCAACCACGCCCCCTAGGTGTCACAGTATCAGAGAGCGACTCGACAGACATCCCAATAGCTATTAAAGAAGACAGCAGGACCTTCACTCGCGGTTACCTGCAGCGTTGCCACAATAGAGCAACATTCCAAGCAGAAGGGGTGAGAATTTCAACAAAACATAATCAAGCACATAACAGAGTAATGTGAACAAAACAGTCATACAACATCGTCATCACCACCAACATCATCGTCACTGAACACTAACTCAAATCACAATTTTTACCACAAGTCATAAATCATGAACGTGCATGGAAATGCAACCCACGCCTGGGCATATGCATGATGGTACCATTCTCGTCATAATTAAGCCACTTTGGGCACATCGTCACTGTTTTACGTCAGTAAGAGGCCGAAGCCCATTCGTCATAATATGCACATGCTATGAGACACTATGGACACATGTGCCACACCAAATCACTCACCTGGAGTCCTCGTCATCTTCGTCATAAAAACACTCATAGAGTGTACTCGTCATAATCATCACAATTATATCACATCATCATCATAAACATCACATTTTAAATTGAGAAAACAACACCTTAACATTTAAGGAAACAACAGCATTTTTATTTCATCAACAGCAGCATTTTTATGTTTAAAAAATTATTTCCGGACTCTCGGTAAAATTCCGGCACAGGCATAAAGTTTTTGGCGCACGGGGCAGCGCCCAGGGCCCGCCCAGCGCTACGCAACACACGCACCAGGCGCGCCCAGAGGCAGCGCCCAGCACTACGCGCACAGCAGCGCCACACACACACACCCCCAGGACAACTCCAAAATGACACGTGCAAAAATAAAACCACTCGAGCCAAAATGTTTAAAATTGAATTTGGGCACGCGAATGCAAAAGATGGCACGGTAAAATATGCCCAGAATTCGAAGTTTCACCCAAAACACCCCACATGCGCACTACAGCAACACCCACCGGGACAACTCCAAAATGACAAGTGCAAAAATAAAACCACTCGAGCCAAAATGTTTAAAATTGAATTTGGGCACGCAATTACAAAAGATGGCACGGTAAAATATGCCCAGAATTCGAAGTTTCACCCAAAACACCCCACATGTGCACAACAGCAACACCCACCGGGACAACTCCAAAATGACAAGTGCAAAAATAAAACCACTCGAGCCAAAATGTTTAAAATTGAATTTGGGCACGCAATTGCAAAAGATGGCACGGTAAAATATGCCCAGAATTCGAAGTTTCACCCAAAACACCCCACATGCGCACAACAGCAACACCCACCAGGACAACTCCAAAATGACAAGTACAAAAATAAAACCACTCGAGCCAAAATGTTTAAAATTGAATTTGGGCACGCAATTGCAAAAGATGGCACGGTAAAATATGCCCAGAATTCGAAGTTTCACCCAAAACACCCCACATGTGCACAACAATGGCCATTTCATCGAATAGTTTACATGCAGCAGAATCTTTTACACGAAAATCAGCATGATTACATCATAATTCCTTCCCAACCATCATCAACCACCACACATACGAAACTACACATAACAACATCAACGATTCATCAAACAACATCATAATCCGCAACTCTCATAATTCGCAACATCATAATTCGCAACTCTCATAACAACATCATACTTCGCAACATCATAGTTCGCAATTCATCAAATCACATACTCAATTATATTAAATCGAAACGCTCACCCTTACCTCGAATGCGTAAGCCCCTAGCACGAAGAAGATGATCACGTACGAGAACACCGCAACACGAAAGCTCTTCCTTCCCTTCCTCTTCTCAGCGCCGTCGCACTCTTCTTTTCTCTCCCTCCCTTCGCAAGCTTTTTCTTTCTTTTCTCCACAAGTGATGCGATTCCTAAGACCCTAGTGCCTTTGGAGCCTACGCTAACGGACTTGGGCTTCATGGGCCAGTCACACCGTCCCGGAATTACCAACACCACTTCCTGACTCGAATTTAAATAAGAATAACATATTAATAATTTATACTAATAATATTACCAATAATAATAATAATAATAATATTGCAACACTTAAATAATTTAATCAAATAATTAATTAAATTATTTTGGGTGTTACATTAAATGGAAGCGAAGGAATTAGAAATAAAGCAGTAAAGCACGCAGAGATTTATCCTGGTTCAGTCACCTCCCAGTGACCTCCGTCTAGTCCTCACACCCTTGTGAGATTTTCCACTAACACAACAAGGCTTACGGGTGCCTTGGAAACCTTTACAGACTCAGGAACTCCCCTCCTAGGATACCCCACCTATGGAGAGCCCTCAAATCTATTACAACAATAACAAGAGATACCCCACCCCTGTTACAACCAGCTGCCCCAGAAAGATACCCCACTTCCTAGTACAAACAGCTACCCTAGAGAGATACCCCACTCCCTAGTACAAAATACAACCAATAAACAATTACAAACTTAAAGACTGAAATACCTCTAATGTAGGCAGATAATACAACTTGAAGAATACAACCCCAAACTAACTCTTGCAGAAGATCAGCTCTGACGGACCAGCGGAACGAGAAGAGCAAAAGTAAAATATAAAGAGTTTTTCTAAAAGTGAGAAGTGAGAAATCGTGGAATGGGTTGGTTATTTTGCAAACAAATAAGGCGCCTATTTATAGGCAATCCTTATAGATCTATTTATGGAAATGTCCATAATCGATTGTTTTCATGTTTTAACTTAAAGCAATAATCGATTCTTTGCCTGATTATATTCAGGAGGAGAATCGATTCTTTCATGTATGGAAAAAGGTGTGAATCGATTCTTTCAATTTAGGAGATAAGTGTGAATCGATTTCTTCAATTTTGGAAATAAGTGGAAATTGATCTCTTCAAATATGGAAACAATATGAATCACTTGTATGCTTATGAAATCGATTAGGAGCTAATTAGCCATTGTGTTTGAAAATCGATTTTAGGCTTAGTTTAAAGAGAGTGAAATCGATTTTAGGGTTTTTCAAAAATACTTTTTAGGTTTACTTGTTCAAGCATGTATTTTGAAGAAACTTTGGGACGTGAGACTTTGCGAGATGAGTTGACCTTCGTAAGAGCTTACATTTATCCTAAGACGCACCCAAACCCTAACGGCTACCCTTATTTATAAGGACTACCCTTATATCTTGAAACTTTAATTCTTGAGCTTGATTGTCTTGGATTGTGACTTTGGATATTTTGTCATTTTCATCAACTTTAGCTTTGGGCTTTCTCATCAACTTTGGCTTTGCCTTTTTCATCATCAAAACCTGACCTGCAGTATAAGTCCTGCAGTACAAGATATCTACATAAACCAAGTATCACTTTCTTCGTGATCAAGTGAATAAAGGGAAGTTGAAACTGATCCACTGCAAGACAGATTTGCAAATTGCAGATGTTCTAACCAAGTCATTGAGCAGAGGCAGATTTGAAGAATTAAGAACAATGCTTGGAATGAAGTTTTTAAGCAATTTCAATTAGGTGGGTGTATTGAATACATTGTAATTTTCATTGCCTTGAATATAAATGCCTATGTGGCACACGCTAGTTAGTTAGTTAGTTAGTTAGCCTTTCGACTTGTATATATACCTCACCCCTGTCAATGTAAAACGCAATTCATTTTCTTATAAGAATTCTCTCTATTTTCGACAAGCCTCTTTTCTCTCTTCGACAAGTCCCTCTCCCTTTCGACAAGTCACATTTCTCTTCGACAACCTTCGTTTTTCTTTCTCTGCAACTCATCTTGCTTATCAAGATTCAACAATTTCAAAAGGTCCTAAACATGCAAGTAATTAGATTGTTTTGGAACTTTAAGTTTAGTGAACCAAACAAAGGTTGGGACTTAATGGCCGCCCTTAAGCACACAAACAAAGCTTAGGTTGATAATGAGCAGAAATTTGAAGATACTGGAATGGAAAATATCTTGACTCAAGACTGTTTTGAGCAGATATTTTTCACACTTTGAAGCCCAAAACTTAGCTACTTCTTCGATGAGTTTGAGCTCCAACTCTTCAAATACTTATCCAATCTTCTCCCCACTACTGGAAAAAAGGGCTTTAAAGTCGGATATTTTGGGCTTTTAAAGTCGGATCCTAATCCGACTTCGATCGAGGCGACTTTGAAAGTCTGAAATTTTAAAGTCGAATAGACGTCCGACTTTAAAAGCCAGTTTTCAAGTCGGATAAATGTATACACCCGACTTTAAAAGTTTGATTATATTGTGTTTTAGCCTCTCTGTAACACTTTTAAAGTCGGATTAAGAGTAATATTCGACTTTAAAAGCCGTGTTTTAAGTCGGATACAACGTGGTATAAGAGGAATATCTGACTTTAAAAGTAATTTTTTTTGTTTTGATTTTTTTTTTTGCTCCACCCTGCATATACAATCATTCCTACACATACTTTAAAGCAATTAAAATACTACAATTTCAGCTAGGCAAGAAGGACACACGGGTTTTATATATAATAACACAATTGGCAATTTCAATACAATACAAAGTAAATAATAAAATTGATATGATTGGATATAGATGTTACAATGTCGCTGCATCATTATTTAACTCAAAAACAGGAAGTACAACAATTTTAAATTTTCATTCAATACAACCTCAACAACTAATGGGTACTACTGCTCCAATTCCACAGTTCTATGCCCCACCACCTGATCACAAACAAGTAAAACAAGACTCATCACATAAACGACAAATTTTAAATTTTCAATAAAAAGAAACAGTAGTACCCTGCTGGAAGAGTACTGAATATGACATCATATATTCATATTGATCACAAAGACCTATCTTGTTTTGATTGTTGGGATATTCAAAACAATAAAGACCTATCTTATTTATCTTTAATTTTGCTTTCGGCCAGCAGAGTTTGAAGATTCTAATTAAGCATGACATCATATATTCATATCCAATATGACTACTATCTGCTGCCACTTTCCCTACCAGTCTGCAGAATGTTATAAACTTTAGATATGAATGATAAAAAGGAATGAGCTGACTACTTGTCTTTCCATTATTGAGAAATTTTGTTACCTTCTTCTAAAGAACCAACTTAAGTTGCTGAGAGAGAAAATCTCTACAAAAAGGTAAATGCTATATGAGACAAAGAGGCATAAATGGAGAAAAACACAAGAAATAAAGAACATGGCTATCAAAAAACCAACTCAATGAATCAGGAATGGAAGTTTGAAGTTTAGGTTATTAATATTGACCACATTAATATTTCTTGACTAATTATCATAACCAAAAAGAAGGAAAGGCAGTGACAAAGGTAACTTACAGATAAAGGAATGATAGCTATCCAGAAATAGATTTTAGAAATTAGATATGATTATCATATTCTTTCAACTTTATCAGAACCAATTTGTGAAAATTGCAAGCAACAAAAATATAACAATTTTTTTGAGCAGTAAAAGCAAAAGAAGAATCTCAAGCAAACTACGAAAAAGATTCTCAAACACAACCTCCACATAACCACAGAAATCAGCAGCCATGAGAGAAGTCTGAAAATAACCACCAAAAGCATCTCTATTGGTCAATCAAGGTACAAAGGATAGAGGTAAAGGAGTATGCAAATACCTGCCAAAAGCATAAAAAGATAATCCTTTTATGCACATGAACTTGGCAAGAGGCTTATGTGGTGAGTGACCAGTTTAACCCAAGTGGGATAAGCTTGAAGATATTGTAGAGTTATCATGAAGATGGAGCAGACTGGGTGGAGCACAACAAACTGCCATGTCCAATATTTTAGAAGCTTAACTGTATGATGGTTGTAACACCCTGATATTTTCATTTGTTAAAAACACCCGAGTGCACTTTAAACATACATCAGAGATAATATTTCCTGCTCAGATACTGATTACCACTATAAAATTTTTGCTGAAATATAACATAACTGTCTTATACACACGTAAGACCATACGGTTCTCAGACCGTAAACTGTCAGCAACTGTGGTAGTCAGAATCATACAAGAAAGCGGAATGAAAGACAAACATGACACTAATGTCTTAGTGCTGCGATACATGGACAACAGAAGGAAAATAAACTAAACATAAAGCTAAGTCATCATCCATCACTCGGGGCCACCTACTCGTGCCTCTGAGGTTTCTTCTGTCCCTGTTTATCTGTAAAACAACAACATTTAAACAGTGAGATACAATCTCAGTGAGTTCTACCGAGACCCCTACTAACACTCTCGGTTCAGTTATTAGATCTTTTATACTTAACACGACACCGACTGTAAAACATTGCTAACCCCGGTATGTCGTAAAACAAGCAAAGTACGGCACCGACTGCGGAACATCGCTAACCCCGGTGTATCGTACAACAAACAAAGTACGGCACCGACTGCAGAACATTGCTAACCCCGGTGTATCGTACAATAATCTTTAACATAACACCGACTGCGGAACATCGCTAACCCCGGTGAACCCCCCTACCAATAGTACATTCTCCCATTGGCATGGAGCCTAGGGAAGGGGATCATGACTGCCCCGCCTAGTATGTTACACATGGGTCGTCACCCAACTCGATATACTATATACGTATATCTACAATACTATGAACCCACGGTCCATCAAATCAGACAATCAATGAAACACTTTAATCCACGTTTTATAAAATCCAAGTTCACACTCGCACGCTATTTGACCACTTTTCGACACAATTTTCAATATCAAAAACAGATCATTTTGCCTTAAAAATAGATTATTCAGTTAGGCCTCTGAATAAGCTTTCCAACGCATCTTAGAACACCTCAATCGGGTTCCCGGATCAAAAGATATCGCGAAACGAAAAACAGTGTTTAATTGCTGAAATTCTGCCAAGCTGCGCTGAAGTCGCGCCTGGAGCGCGAGTTAAGCGCGAACTGGCAGAAAGTTCTGCCAAACTGCGCTGAAGTTGCGCCTGGAGCGCAGGTGAGGCGCGAAATGGCAGCAGGGGGGGTCTGTTAAGGCAGATTTTGCGATTTTTCGCGAAATCCGCTATTCCGCTCAATTCCGATCTTTGTTTCGATCAAAAACAGATTTGACAACCAATAAGATGAGTCCAATTCAAATCACAAAATCACTCAATCCAATCAAAAACTTAATCAAAACGAATTGTATTAAAACGCGACATATTTTCAAATAACGGTTTTCGTTCCAAAAATCTTTCGAAACCAATTGACGTAAAAACTAATGAGACGCAAAAATATCCTAAGCGTGAGTAAAACTCACCCTTGAAGCGAGAGCCGATATCGAACCGAATTTGCCGAGACGTCGAAATCACCGAATCGAACCCAAACAACAACGAACCGCTTCTAACTTCGTTCCGAGCTTCCAATCGCGTTCAATCCGCTCCTAGCTTCGATCCTAAGCATAACCCAATCACCAACACAACCTATTAATCCTTGATTTCAACAAATTTCTCCACAAAACCCTCAATTTTCGAAGTCAAATAGAAGGGGAAAAATGGAAGGAAAGCTTACCAAGTTATGGGGTTATGTTGAGGGAGAGGAGGTGATGAAGATGATGAAGTTTGGAGCTTGGAGGTTGAGGATTCTTCTTCTTCTCTTCCCTTTTTCCTTCTTCTTTTTCCTTCTTCTTTTCCTTCTTCTTTTCTCTTCTTCCTTTCTCTGTTTCAGCGCTTCCTTTCTCTTTTCTTTCTTTCCTTTCTTTTTCTTTTATTTAACACACACACACATATTTATTTAATTAATAAATAAGTGGTGGCGTGGTCCAATTACCATATTGACCCAAATTCCTTATCTCGATTCCAAAACTTCCTTGGTCCGTATTATTCGGTCAACGACCCTGTGACAGCCAATAATTAATTTTAGCACCCAATAATTTTACCAATTAAGTACCAAATTAATTCAATTGGGTTTACTTCCAAATAATTCGATTAATTATTTTGGGGATGTTACATTCTCCCCAACTTGAAAGAATTTTGTCCTCAAAATTAGACACAACATACCTCAAGAGAACAAATACGGATACCGAGTCCGCATATCGTCCTCTAACTCCCAAGTAGCTTCCTCGGCGGAAAAACCATCCCATACCACCTTGACAATGGGAATTGACTTTGTCCGTAACGTCCTCTCGCCACGTTCCATGATGTAATTTGGATTAGGTTGGAAGGACAAGTCCGGTCGAAGATCAATCGTTTCAAAATCTAACGGTTGACTTGGATCGGGAATGTACTTCCGCAGCTGAGACACATGGAATACATCATGCAGATTTGACAATGGTGGAGGCAAAGCAATACGGTATGCAAGAGGCCCTATTCGCTCGATTATCTGGAAAGGTCCAATATACCGAGGACTGAGTTTCTTCACCCGTAATGCCCTACCTGTGCCAATTGTTGGTGATAATCTTAAAAACACATGATCGCCCGACTCAAATTCCAACGGCCTTCTTCTTTTATCAGCATAGCTCTTTTGCCTACTTTGAGCGGCTTTCATTCTTTCCCTGATCTGGCGGATCTTTTCAGTAGTGTCTTGAATCACCTCGGGTCCTAACAATCGGTTCTCACCTACTTCCCACCAACACAATGGAGTCTTGCATTTCCTACCATACAAGGCTTCATAAGGTGCCATTCCGATACTGGAATGATAACTGTTGTTATATGAGAATTCCACCAGTGGAAGATGATCCTCCCATTTCTTCCCGTTATCAAGTACCAAAGCTCTAAGCATATCCTCTAATGTCTGGATAGTTCTCTCGGTTTGACCATCTGTTTGTGGGTGATAAGCGGCACTAAGAAGTACTTTAGTCCCCATTGCTTCATTCATAGCTTTCCAAAATCGAGAAGTGAATTTCGGATCTCGATCCGACACTATACTGGTAGGAACCCCATGTAACCTTACTATGTTCTTCAAATACACTTCAGCTAACTTGGATACTTTACTGCTCGAACGGACTGGAATAAAATGAGCTGATTTAGTTAACCGATCCACAACTACCCAAATGGAGTCGTTACCGGCTTGAGACCTTGGCAATGCCATTACAAAATCCATAGAAATGTCTTCCCATTTCCACACTGGCACGTCTAGTGACCGTAGCAGACCAGCAGGCTTCTGATGTTCTATCTTAACTTTTTGACAAGTTAAGCATTGTGATACGAATTCAGCAATTTCTAACTTCATTCCCGGCCACCAATACATTTGTTTTAAATCTCTATACATCTTGGTGGATCCAGGATGTACAGAAAATAAACTCCGGTGTGCTTCCTCTAGCACTTGCTTTTTAATACTCTCATCGTCGGGCACACAGATCCTACCGTTGAAACAAATAACCCCATCACTATCCTCGGTAAAATCTGGCATCACTTTCTGTGATTGTAGTTTCACATCAACTTCCTGTGCTAAGCGAATAGAATCCCTTATGGAACTAGAGATCCTCATGTGGCTCAACACCAACCGGTTCCTTTTTGGCTTTGAATCCACATTTAAGTCCCGGAAAGACTCCAACAATTCCATTTCATGCATCATTAATCCTGCTATATGAATGGATTTCCTACTTAGTGCATCGGCTACAACATTAGCTTTTCCCGGATGATACTTCAGTTCGAAGTCATAATCCTTCAGAAACTCCACCCATCTTCTCTGCCTGTTATTCAACTCCTTCTGGTCAAACAAATATTTCAAGCTTTTATGATCACTAAAGACTTCGAAACGAGACCCATACAGGTAATGTCTCCAAATCTTCAGTGCGTACACAATAGCTGCCAACTCCAAATCATGAGTCGGATAATTCTCTTCATGAGTCTTCAACTGTCTGGAGGCATAAGCTACAACTTGCTGGTTCTGCATGAGAACACACCCCAAGCCCTTCCCAGAAGCATCGCTGTAAATTTGAAAATCCAAAGACGGATCTGGAAGAATTAGGATTGGAGCAGAAGTCAACCTAACCTTCAACTCTTGAAAACATTCCTCACAATCGGTATTCCATATAAACGGTTGGGCCTTGCGAGTCAACCGAGTAAGTGGAAGAACCAATTGTGAAAAACCTTGGATAAACCTCCTGTAGTAACCAGCTAGACCCAGGAAACTTCTTATTTCGGTGACAGATGTTGGTCGTTCCCAGTTCAACACCGCTTCTACTTTACTGGGATCCACCGCAACTCCCGATTGGGAAATCACGTGTCCCAAAAACTTCACTTCCGGCATCCAGAAATCACACTTCGACGGCTTGGCATACAATTTCTTTTCTCGGAGTACGTTCAGAACAATGCGGAGATGTTGAACATGGTCCTCAATGGTCTTAGAGTACACCAAAATATCATCAATAAAAACTACCACAAACTGATCAAGGTACGTGTGAAACACTCGGTTCATGTAATCCATGAATACCGCTGGAGCATTAGTCAAACCGAAGGGCATCACTACAAACTCGTAATGTCCATACCTCGTACGGAAAGCTGTCTTCGGAATATCTAAGGCTCGTACCTTTATTTGATGATAACCCGACCTTAGATCAATTTTTGAAAATACCACGGCACCCCGAAGTTGGTCGAGCAAATCGTCTATCCTTGGCAAGGGATATTTATTCTTGATCGTCACTTTATTCAATTGTCGATAATCTATGCACAACCTCATGCTACCATCCTTCTTTTTGACTAGCAACACCGGAGCACCCCATGGAGAAACACTCGGTCGGATAAACCTTTTCGATATCAATTCCTCAAGTTGAGACTTCAGTTCCTTCAACTCTAAAGGAGACATTCTATAAGGAGCAATAGAGATTGATCCTGTACCAGGAATCAATTCTATTGAGAATTCTACCTCTCGGTCAGGAGGTAAGGATGAAACTTCTTCTGGAAAGACATCTAGAAATTCATTTACCACTTGCACAGATGACAAATCTAAACCCGTTTCAGTAGATGCAGATAACATAATAAGAATAGCTTCCGCACCTTGGAATAATGACTGGCTTGCTTCGGTGTAAGAGATCGTTGCTTCAAAATCTGCCTGTGTCAATCCTACGGATTCGGAGGCGAAGCTAATAGTTCGATCGGCACAGTTGATTGTTACATGATTTTCAGCCATCCAATTCATACCCAGAACAATGTCCTTGCTTCTCATAGGCAAGCAAATAAATTTCACGACAAAGTGTCTGTCGCCTATGACAAGTAGGCAATTTTCACATAATGATTGGGTCTGGACACGACCCTTGGCAGCAGTTAAAATAGTTATCGGTTCGGATAGCTCAGACAATGCTAATCCCAACCGATCCACACATGCTTGTGAGATAAAACAGTGAGTTGCACCAGAATCATATAAAATATTGACTGAATTATTAAAAAGAGATCCCGTACCCCTTAGAAGATTATCGGTAGGTGTGATGGTCCGAGCATCCAAAGTGTTGATCCGCCCCTGACCAGGAGCATTTGGTGCCCTTTGGGAATTCTTCTTTGTTGGGCACTAATTTGCATAGTGACCCTCTTCATTACAGACATAACACCGATCAGATCTTGATGGACACTCGCCACGGTGATACCTTCCGCACTTAAAACAATTCCTAAACTTCATTTGGTCAGCTGTTTGCACCTGCTTCCCTTTATAGTTACCACCCCTGCCTGAGTCATGCTTGGGACCCATTTGAGAACTAGATGACCCAGTGTTCCTCTTGCTTTGATGGAATGCCTTTCTGCTTGCATACAACCTTGACAAATCACTTTCGGCGATATAAGCTTGTTGTACCATGGCTGCATAGTTGGTTCTCGGAAAAGAACTAAGACTTTGAGCAATATCCTCTCTCAACCCATATTTGTACCTGTCAGTTTTCCATTGGTCACTTGGGGCATATCCAGCTAAACCGAAGAATTGATACAACTCTTCAAATTTAGCCGTGTATTGGCCCACGGTCAAGCCTCCTTGTGTAAAAGTCAAAAACTCATTTTCCTTATCCAACCTCATAGCCGTGGGGAAGAATTGTTCTAAAAATGATGTTCGGAAATTGTCCCAAGTCGGGGGAGTTCCCATTGTCTCCATCATGGCCCTAGCATTTGTCCACCAGTTATTGGCCTCTCCCTTCAACATATGGGATGCCAACCTCAACTTATCTTCATTGGTCACCTGCATTGTTACAAAGATCTTTTCAATGTCATCCAGCCAATGTTGTGCCCTCATGACATCCGGCCCACCTCTAAACTCGGAGGGTTTCATTTTCAGGAACTCTGTGAAAATTCTCCTTGGGTTCACTTGTGGCTCTGGAGCTTGATGCTGCTGAGCATTTTGCTGTAGGATTTGTTGCTGCTGATGCATAAGCATCATGTCTTGCATCATTTTCTGCTGGTTCTCAATGACATTCTGCATCCACTCAAAATTTGGATCAACAGGAGGAGGAACGCCTCTACCTCTTCTGGCCATGATTCTGCGAAATATGCACAAAGTATTAAGTTGATCAAGCTCAATGTCTAATAGCATACTAAGAAAATCACAACTGGAAAAAGCAAAGACCCTATAAGCTAAGTCCGACTAGGTCGAACCGCTCTGATACCAACTGTAACACCCTGATATTTTCATTTGTTAAAAACACCCGAGTGCACTTTAAACATACATCAGAGATAATATTTCCTGCTCAGATACTGATTACCACTATAAAATTTTTGCTGAAATATAACATAACTGTCTTATACACACGTAAGACCATACGGTTCTCAGACCGTAAACTGTCAGCAACTGTGGTAGTCAGAATCATACAAGAAAGCGGAATGAAAGACAAACATGACACTAATGTCTTAGTGCTGCGATACATGGACAACAGAAGGAAAATAAACTAAACATAAAGCTAAGTCATCATCCATCACTCGGGGCCACCTACTCGTGCCTCTGAGGTTTCTTCTGTCCCTGTTTATCTGTAAAACAACAACATTTAAACAGTGAGATACAATCTCAGTGAGTTCTACCGAGACCCCTACTAACACTCTCGGTTCAGTTATTAGATCTTTTATACTTAACACGACACCGACTGCAAAACATTGCTAACCCCGGTATGTCGTAAAACAAGCAAAGTACGGCACCGACTGCGGAACATCGCTAACCCCGGTGTATCGTACAACAAACAAAGTACGGCACCGACTGCGGAACATTGCTAACCCCGGTGTATCGTACAATAATCTTTAACATAACACCGACTGCGGAACATCGCTAACCCCGGTGAACCCCCCTACCAATAGTACATTCTCCCATTGGCATGGAGCCTAGGGAAGGGGATCATGACTGCCCCGCCTAGTATGTTACACATGGGTCGTCACCCAACTCGATATACTATATACGTATATCTACAATACTATGAACCCACGGTCCATCAAATCAGACAATCAATGAAACACTTTAATCCACGTTTTATAAAATCCAAGTTCACACTCGCACTCTATTTGACCACTTTTCGACACAATTTTCAATATCAAAAACAGATCATTTTGCCTTAAAAATAGAATATTCAGTTAGGCCTCTGAATAAGCTTTCCAACGCATCTTAGAACACCTCAATCGGGTTCCCGGATCAAAAGATATCGCGAAACGAAAAACAGTGTTTAATTGCTGAAATTCTGCCAAGCTGCGCTGAAGTCGCGCCTGGAGCGCGAGTTAAGCGCGAACTGGCAGAAAGTTCTGCCAAACTGCGCTGAAGTTGCGCCTGGAGCGCAGGTGAGGCGCGAAATGGCAGCAGGGGGGGTCTGTTAAGGCAGATTTTGCGATTTTTCGCGAAATCCGCTATTCCGCTCAATTCCGATCTTTGTTTCGATCAAAAACAGATTTGACAACCAATAAGATGAGTCCAATTCAAATCACAAAATCACTCAATCCAATCAAAAACTTAATCAAAACGAATTGTATTAAAACGCGACATATTTTCAAATAACGGTTTTCGTTCCAAAAATCTTTCGAAACCAATTGACGTAAAAACTAATGAGACGCAAAAATATCCTAAGCGTGAGTAAAACTCACCCTTGAAGCGAGAGCCGATATCGAACCGAATTTGCCGAGACGTCGAAATCACCGAATCGAACCCAAACAACAACGAACCGCTCCTAACTTCGTTCCGAGCTTCCAATCGCGTTCAATCCGCTCCTAGCTTCGATCCTAAGCATAACCCAATCACCAACACAACCTATTAATCCTTGATTTCAACAAATTTCTCCACAAAACCCTCAATTTTCGAAGTCAAATAGAAGGGGAAAAATGGAAGGAAAGCTTACCAAGTTATGGGGTTATGTTGAGGGAGAGGAGGTGATGAAGATGATGAAGTTTGGAGCTTGGAGGTTGAGGATTCTTCTTCTTCTCTTCCCTTTTTCCTTCTTCTTTTTCCTTCTTCTTTTCCTTCTTCTTTTCTCTTCTTCCTTTCTCTGTTTCAGCGCTTCCTTTCTCTTTTCTTTCTTTCCTTTCTTTTTCTTTTATTTAACACACACACACATATTTATTTAATTAATAAATAAGTGGTGGCGTGGTCCAATTACCATATTGACCCAAATTCCTTATCTCGATTCCAAAACTTCCTTGGTCCGTATTATTCGGTCAACGACCCTGTGACAGCCAATAATTAATTTTAGCACCCAATAATTTTACCAATTAAGTACCAAATTAATTCAATTGGGTTTACTTCCAAATAATTCGATTAATTATTTTGGGGATGTTACAATGGTCTAGACGAGTCGTATGAGGCTGCACATATGTCATCATTATCGGTTATAATAAGTTAGAGATAAAATTGAGGATTTATTCCATTTTTAATGAGAAGAGTCATTGGAAATGAAAGACCTGAAAAAGTCATTGGAAATGAATGGTGAATCTCTCTTCCCTTGATCTCATCTGGCACTATGTTCTTACTCACGGAAATGTTCAAATAACTGTACATCAAACCCAAGAACTTAGCAATCACCTGTATGTAACACAATGAATAAGTTGACATGAGATTACTAATAGGATTTCACAACAGCTACATTTTCCAGATATATAATCAATCTTACCATAGCCTCATAACACTCTTTAATTGAGTCCAAGCAAGTAAAGAATGCTTCACCTCCAAAAAAAGTTGATCAAACCAACATAAGAGTCAAGAGCATACAATGGAGCCATGAGGATTATAATTACTATAGCTTTTTGCTCCTTTGGTTTCTTCCAGTTTAAAACATGTCCTGATAGTAGCTTCATAGCAAAGTGCACTGTTATCATCACACATAAAGTAGATCCAAACAAAACAATCTGTGCAGGATGCATTTTAATTGTTTTTATACTGACCCTGCATAAATCAAAACCAACAAAATTTAGAGACAAGTAAACAGACACATTTGAAACAATCTAAATAATGACAAGTGATGTCATTTCTGTGGATCCAAAGCACATTTCCGTCCAAACCCCGAGACTATGCACGCATTAGTGACAAGCCTTCAATCAAATTATGTTACCCATTTGCAACATAAGCAGACTTATAATAAGTTAAGTTCATTGTTTACTATGGTCTCCAACAAGACTATAAAGGCAAAGCAAACAACCCACAAAAGATGATTAGATCTACAAATACAATTAAAAATCCCATCCACAAAACGAAACCTGTATATGAATCTTTCCTCTTTCTTACATTCAATATCTAATTAATTACTTTTAAGTTTCCTTATTAAATCATTGATTCATTCTATTTCACCGTATTCATGAATTGTAACCAAAAAATTATTCATGAATAATATAGCATAACAATTGAAATCAAATCAAATAAACCATATATGTTTTAAATATACCACAATCTACCAACCAGGAGCAAGATGATGTGGTTGTGAAGCGAGAATGGCAGCACCTCGGTTTGGCCACTGCAACAGAGCTTGGCTCTAGAGCTGAGACAACGGAATCCTTGCACGGATGCATAACGCTACCTGAGCCCAAAATTGCAAGTACTGGGTAAAATCAAAGAACGAAGAAACAAGAGTAGAAAGCCAAATCAGATTCGCGAAAAGTTAAAAAGAAACAAGAGCAGAAATCAAAGAAACGCGATGTGTGAAACCTAGACTAGAACATACCATAGCGCAACAGTCTTGTAGGACGGCATGATGAAAAGTAATGGCATGTGAATACCAGAACTTAGTATATTATCAAAAGCAATATTACTGAACTTCAAGTTAGGATTGCAAGACGAAAACATCAACACCAGCAACCAAGGACAACGCTTCACGGATAACATTGATATATAATATAAAAACATCATGAATATGCAGTACAACTAAACAAGGGGAAAAGGAAAAACGATTAAAAGAACAAAATATACTGTAATTGGAGAAGCTCCACATTTCCACGTGTTTACAAGATTCTTCAAGTTAGTTACAGTCACCATGTATCCATTAAAACCAGCCGCCAGAATATGATAGCATATGTGTCCAAGAACCTGCAGTAAAATCATAAAGTTATTAGCAAAAGAATATGCTGATTATTTAGAAGGGCTAATCTTAGGTAACTTGAATCAACATACATATGCATAGTCACAATCAAATTTTGATGGAAGGGATCCTCAAGCTTGAAATCCGAAAAAGTGGCAAATGGCATTGAATTCTTTCCCTTGAAATCAGAAAAAATCAGTTAAGGAAGAGCAACAAGAAGAGCAAGCAGGTTCAGTGGATCAAATTAAGAAGAAATATGGGTTTTTTTCTTCCTCAAATGTAAGTATAAGTGTATAACTATATATCCAGATTATGCGTCCTCAACCATGCTTGACTTACATTCCATACATGCCATTATATAACATTACACAAGCATGAATTGATCAGTGTAGTTTCAATGATACAAGACTGTTCATTAACATGAAGCTTAATACTACTAATCATTATCTTCTTATTTGAGCTTTTCAATTAGCATGAAAGTTGTCTCATTCTACTTAGTAATGATGGCCCAATCAACTACTCTATACTGTAAATTTCAAGAAAATGAAAGAAAGATTCAAATGATAATAATTAGCATTTATCTACTTGAATTCTAAGGACTGGCAGCAGTTGCAGGACTGCAATGATTTGAAGCAAGGTTTTCTAAATCATGATCCTAACTATGACCAAGAGGGGGAGCGAAAGAATCTAAATCATTATCCTAACTACGAATCTGGTGCTGTAGGAAATAAAGGTTGCCAGGTTGGCAGAAAGCAAGCTGCAGGAGAATTTGAAAAGATTGCAGGTACCTTTTATGACCGGAGCCCCTAACAGATTGCCAACTCTTCCTTTTATTAACCTACTACCTCACAATGAAAAGAATTCAACAAGTTATAAAAACACAAGAGACGGGCAGCCATAAAGAATCTCAGCAATACATCAATAAAATTAACAATATGACAAGAACCAAACTTTTTCAAGATTTGAACAAACCAATTAGCAATTAAGAGCTTCTAATACTACAATTGGTATATGAAGAGATAAACTAGAAAGATAAGAATACCAAAACCTAATCTACAACAAACTACGAAACCTAAATGAGGACAAATACACTATAAATTACAAGCAATTGGGAGTGCAAATAGTGAGAGGGATGCAAGAGACTTGAATAGTCGAACCTGAAAGGCAAGAGATGAGAGGATCCCTTGCAATAGGACACATGTATGGCCACACGAGGACGGAGGTATGGCGGAGCACAGACGCGGGATGAAGGTGCGATGGTGCAGAGACGCAGGTCTAGCGGCGCAGGGACTTTCTCTGCAACCAAGAGTGAGCAGCGAGAAGAAAGGGAATTCACATTTGTAGGATTGTGGCAAGGGTTTGGTAAAACCTGATTTAGGGTTTGGCTAGAAGAGCTCTGTGCAAGATGGGAAAACATTTTGAGGGAGATGCAAATATTACAGTTGGGAGAGGGAAAGGGTTTCTACAGTAGGAGAGGGTGAGGGAGGATGAGGGCGAGGTTTCACTACAAAAAACGGAACAGATTGCGGGGGTTTTTAAGTCGCTTAGCGGGGGTTTTAAACCCCCACAACGTAATCTGCGGGAGTTTTAAAAAACGCCGGAGTTTCAAGTGCCGCAATCGTTTTGCGGGGGTTTTTAGAAAACGCTGGTATCATGTCTTTTAGCGGGGGTTTTACTGCGGGGGTTTTTAACCCCCACGATTAGTGGAGGTTTTTTTGAGGGGGTTATAAACCTCCTAAAATCGAGTGATATATAGGAGTTCTATTTTTTGTGGAGATTTTTTATTGCCATGGTTGATAGGACTTTTTTGTGGGGCTTACAACCTCCTATATATTATTGAGGAGTTTTTTTTCCTTGTTATCATTTATAATTGAGGAGTTTTTTTCCTCATCAAATTATCACACTTAAATTACTAGAACCCATATATTATTTATATCTTACCAAACATTCCATAAATTATATTACATAAAAAAACATTCAATAAATTTAATCGAAGGTCTCAAAATTTCATTAAAAATATAACTATGATAACAGAAAATGTATTTCAAACATTTGTACATCAAATATTCAATGTAATACAACTCAATTTAAAATAGCTTAAAAGAAATTTTATACTAAAAGATGAAGCAGCTTAAACTATTTCATCCCATGTAAGCTTCGGTTACTGGGGCATGGAATCTTTTAGAGCATCCTCTGGATTTTCTCTCTTTGGCTGCACAAATAGCTTTCAACTCTGTTTCTCTTCTTTCTGTATCTTTACTTTCAATTCATAAATAACCTGGCTGCACACAATGATCCTCTGACTATACCCAACCACAAATCCAACACACACAATGAGAGTAGACTCTTTCTTTGTTAGATTTTGCAGCTTGCCTTTGTTACCACCAGAATCTCTTTCTTTAATCAAATGAAGATTTCCCAGCTGAAACTGAAATGTAGTTGGGACAACTTGATTCTTTAATCATATGGAGAATTCTAGTTCTTTAATCATTTGAACTAAATTTTAGAGCACAAGCTATATGAACATAAAAGTATCAACTTGAATAAAGAGTTAAAGGGCATACCCAAGAATCATGCAGCTGTCAGTGAAGAAGAATCATACCCAAGAATCATGCAACTTAAAATTATGGGATTGTTTGCCTGCTCCAAGAAACAAAACCAAAATGCACTTGTTTGAATAAAGGAAGTTGTGTACATTATAAGAAGCAGAAAAGGTTATGTACTTACTTGGTAATAATGGGGAAAAGACCTTTTTTAATACAAACCTTTTCCAATATATACTTAGTAATAGAAGCTCATATCCCTGTCATTACAGAAATGGAGTATAAATAGACCATGGAAAGTTTATTGGTGAATCATTTACAAAGCTTTAACTTAAAAATGAAAATATTTACAAGCTCTCAACGATGCCAAATTATCACATATACAACAATGAATATCAGTTTCCTAATATACACAAGGCACAAAAGCAGTAACCTAATCAGCCACAATATTTGTGCACAATGTTAGGTGGTTCGGTAAATGGTTCGGACATTTCATTTTAACTCACTATTACTACACAATTTTGACATAATAACTTAATCTCCACTAAAATCGTCCAACAATATCAAAGCTGAATGTTACAATTAAGAAAATAATTGAAGCAAAGGAAAGATCATGAAAACTTACTTGTTCCAGAAACTCATAGTAATTAGTGGGGAAGGGAACATCAGTCCCAACCCAACAGAGGCATTGCCTTCACCCGAAGCTGAAACAGAAAAATGTATTAAGTTAGGTCCAATGACATATAACCAACAACAGAATGTAGCAATACTAGTATATTTGGAGTTACCTCGACGTCAAATTCTTGTGCCGCACACAACCAAACTTTATACTCTCTCTCAGCTTGGCCTCTGAAAATGAATTAAACATAAACTGCCCATTTCTAAGAGAAAGACAAATACAACACTAGAACATTTAGACCCTATGACAACGCCTAAAATTCCAACTCCCAAAAAACCGTTGCCTTAGCCAACAATGGCAACGGTTTTTCGAACTCGTTGCTGATTCATTTTTTTAAAACTTTTTTTAATTGGCAACGGCTGAAAACCGTTCCCATAAGGTCTACGGCAACGGTTTTTTTGTTTAAGTTTTAGACAACGGTTGATAAACGTTGTCATAGGGACAATTATTAAAAATAAAAAAATTGGGCGCTAAATAGTAGCGCGTTTTCTGCTTCCCAAAATTTTTGGTACCAATTTCAACCCAAAATTAAACTAAAACTAAAAAATTAAATAACCAAAAGCACTCAGCATCTCCCTTTGTACCAAAAAAAAACTCAGCATCTCCCTCACAATTCACAAAACCATTCTAACGCAGAAATGCTCACCACAAACGCTCAGAACCCTAAATCGCAAAAACACTCAGAAACACTCTAACGCAAAAACGATCTGAAATTCATCTTCGTTTCTCTCACAGAAACGCTCACCAGAAATTCATCTTCGTTTCTCTCACAGAGCCCTCACAACTCTCAGTGTTTTCGTTTCTCTTAATGATTTCATCAGTTTCGTTTCTCTCACAGAACCTTAGATCGAAAGAATCAGAAGTGTGAAGATCAGAAGCGTGAACGCAAGAATCAAAGGCAGCGTGAAGCCTGAAGATCAGAAGCGAAAACACATGAAAATGGAAACCTTGCTATTCTCGCCCTTCACTTGCGATCGCTGTTTCCAGGTTTCTCTATTTCCACCCCTCTTCAATTTTTCAAATTCGTTTGTTTTTTGTTATTTTTTTGTCAATTCTGATGATGCTTGCTTGCGTAGTTCATTAGTTCAGATTATTAAACATAGAAATCCAAATCACCAGCTAAATGCCAAAATTAAAGACTTTGAAATTAGGGCTTTTTGCATATACACAATAATTGGTGAAGATTAAAGATAAAGTTATGTAATTGTTTCAATTTCTGTACTTCTGCAATCTTTACTTACATGAATGATTAAAATTTGAAAGTCAAAGTATACAGCTACATGTTATATGTTTTTAACAAAATTTTATCCTTGAATAGTTGAATGTATGAGTATGATTATTCGGTCAAATTTTATTTTCCTCACTACAAATTCCAACGGAACCATGAATATGATCTTCATTGAAGTCGTAGGTGGGTCATTCTCTGACAGCAAGGTCTGGGCACAGAAGGTTTCTGTTTAGTTGTGGCTGAGTTATGTGTTGATTTCTTATGAAGTTGGTTTCTGTTAATTAAGGTGAGGAGAGGAAGGAAGGAGTGATCTGTGGCATGACTTGGTTTCTTATTGTTCAAAGCTTTCATGATCTAGAGAACATCAAGATATGAATATATAGTAGCATTACATTTTTATGCATTGGTTGACCACTTATCTGCTAGTACTATGTTATTTGGTTTTGAATACTGATTTTGACATGTTGAATTTGACATTATCTCTATTCATTTCAAAAAATGCAAGGGTCTTTGTTAATCTCGCCATTGAGACAATCCTTTATAATTTCCTGGTATGTATAGAGTCCTAAATTAGCAGGAAGTTCCACAATATCTTTTGTTGTTGTGTAGGTAAGTAAAGGACTTAACTCTTTGGTTCTTCTAGTGACTTGATCTTTTAATGTGGCCCTAATGTGAGTGTTAGCCTACAGTTATAGGTCGATTAAAATTTAAAAGTGACATAAAGTTGATTTTGAATCTTATACGTCACAGGTGGCATCTACAAGACCAAGGCCATTTTCAAAAGATTCTGCCATATCTGAGTTCAGAGATGGCAAGGTAGGAGCCTTAGCTCACTGAGTTTTTCAGTAATCTAATAGAAAATCATAATATAATCTAATCTATTCTATAAAATATAACAAGCATTCATTTTGAAGAAAATTTTCAGGGATGGATGTGATCATTCGGATCCTGATATAAAAATTTTGTCTTCTTGACTGAATCCCTTTGCTTTTAAATACTATAACTCAGGTAAGGTGTATGTATGCATTTTAAATTCACATTTGTTTTTTCAGTCTTTTGCAATCATTGTTCCCTAAAACTTTAATACTATAACTAGATTGAAACTTAAAAGCTTCTGCTATACAAATTACAATATAGCTGGACTATTAAAATTTCACCTTCTTTGCCAATGCTTTTTTCAAATTGCATATTTCTTGTTCAGACACTACCCATAAGCAAAGGGACTGAAGAGGGTCTTGTACTATCTTCCTTAATTTGACGAATTCCTTAATATCTTATGATACTATCTTCCTCTACTGACATTTTGTTTATCTGTACGTACAACAATTATTTTCAAAGAATGTGATTCAATGACATGCTGGAAGTTCTAAAAGATTCATCTGGTTCATCCATGTCTGACAAGCAGAGAGAGGTAATAACAAATATCTCTATGCTAGATAGAAAAATAGGTTTCTCTAAGACACTTCAATAGTTAGTTTGTTACTACTTTGACATTCTTATTTCAAGTTTGTTATGCTGAAATCTAAGTTTTAATTTTGTCTAGCTTGCTTAAGATTGGTATATTCCTCATATAGTAGATGTAACACTGCTTGTGAATGTAAGTTGGTTTGTTAGTTTGATTTTCTTGATCTCACATTTGGCTTGCTTTCTAAAGGAGAAACTGGTGAGTAAAATGGTAACCAATCAACTTGTCTAGTAAACTGGTGGTATTGGTATATTTAAACCTAAGTACCTAACTTTGCCTAACTTTGTCGTATGCTATTTGATTTACAGGAAGTCCAGAGCCAAATTCTCAGAGCAGAGGATACTAAAAAGATTGCTACTTGACATTGGATGACTTCATTAAGATTTGCACATTTTGTTAATGATAGTGATGTTCATACATGTAACTAGACAAAAAATTAGAGTTCAAAGGCTTTATTAGAAATGTAGTTCCATATTTTTATCTGAAGCATAAGATATGACCTCCATTTTGTTTTATATATGGGCTGCTCACTTTTTATGGGTGTTTTTGTAGGAAGTGGAATGCTAGTGTTGGATTGTTGCTGAGATGAAATTGCTGATGCAAATGCAGCAAGCCAACAACATTCTGATTTATTTCCATTTGTTTCTTTCTTTTTTACTATCACAATTAATATATTATATGGTTTTATATTTATAGTTGTGCAACTAAGATCGGTTCTTAATATGATTAGTTTTATTGTAGCATTTGATTGTTTTAATAGAGTATATTGCATTAATTGGGTTTTTGTTACTTGTGTAGGAAATAATGAAGGTATAGATGAAAGTCTTGATGTAAGTGGATGAAGAAGAGTATTAAGACATGTCTTGAAGACTTGTGTAGTTTTATTTTGGAAATTGAACAAGGCTTTTTGTAATAGAATTAGGATAAACATTTTTTGTATTTACTTATGTTGTTTAAAATACCATATATTCTCAAACCTTATCTCAAAACATTAGTTTGTAAGCCTTCAGTTTTTTTTTGGGTACATAAACCTTCAGTTTTTTGGTTATGCTATTGATAGGAATGACATCACATCAAAGTAGAAAATGGTTCTTTTAATGTTGCCACTAATAGCAATAGTTTTTAATAGTGGCCATCAACGGCAACGATTTTTAACCATTGCCATCAATGACAACGGTTCTTAACCATTGCCATCAACGGCAACGGTTCTTAACTGTTGCCATCAATGGCAACGGTTCTTAACTGTTGCCATCAATGACAGCGGTTTTTAACCGTTGCCATATCCTGCAACGGTTTTAGACTGTTGCCATTTCGTGAAAATGAAAACCGTTGCGTTTAAGTTATCAATAGCAACGGTTTTAGGTATTTGTTGCCTTTGGTGACAAAAAACCGTTGCCTATAGTTTAGGCAACGCCTGCACACACAACGATTTCAAAACCGTTGCCGAAAGTTAAGGCAACGGTTTTTGGGCTTTATGCAATGGTTTTCAAGCGTTGCCTTTGGGTCAAAATGTTGTAGTGCAAAAAAAAACCCAATGCATTAAAAGACAATGAGATTGTTTACAGTGACAGGCTCATAGCTATGTATAAAGAGTCAACTTCAACATAGAAACCCTGGCCCACTAAATCCACTATTCTTGCTCAGATAAGTGGAATCTTGGTTTGACACTACGTAGAGTACATAATCATTGATGTCTTGTTGATGCAACTATTCTATGAAAGGATTACATATTGCAATAATAGTAAGAGTACCAATTTAATTTTGTTGCGCACCAATTTAGTCCAAAAAAAAAGAATGTTTCAAGTAACATACTTGTTAGTCAAAAGGTTCTTAACAGCATTTTGGTTCCTTCAAGGAGCACTCCACAATACACGATTCCATGGCCACCTTCACCAATCCCATTTTCTTCATACAATCCATTAGTAGCACCTATGAGTTCCCTCATCGTGTACCAGTTATGAAGCTGGAATCAGGCTTGCAGAATTTGAAACCAAGGGTTAGAGTTGAACACCACAACAATAAATCGAGTTGAAGTTGAACATCCCAGTTTGAATTGAATTGCAGAATTAGGGTTTCATTAAGTAATAAAACCTCTTGAACAAATTCTTTTTTTTTGAATACCTGATACAACAGAACCAACATCAGCATGTAGAAATTTTGAAGCATCCTTGAGGCAACAAGCAGTTTCGGGGAATGTTTGAACTAATCACAGAATTCACCAAGTTTGTATATGAAGAGAAGCTTACCTGGTACTGACATCAGGGGAACTAGAACACTCTGCCAACAAAGATACACTTTGTTTACCATCCATTGCATCAAGGTCTATCAGAGTTGTGATCAACAACTCAAGCTGCTCCCAAAAGAAACACATATGTAATATCAATACTAGAATACTGACTAGAGTCTGACAGGTATAAAACTTAATGATTAATCTAACCTCTTCAGGATCAGTGTAATCAATTCCATCTGCTACAGAAAGTGCTGATGCCATGCTCCAGTAAGCTTCCTGTAGATATAGAAATCTTGGCATATAATTGATATGCTTCCTGATTCATATTAAATTAGGGGAACTTTTTTCAGGTAAGCTTCTCGTCATATACAATATTGGTGAATTCTATTAGTCACAGTTCGCCCAGCCTATGCTAGTACAAAGTTGGGTGCTAGTTTCACAGTTCACAAAACAAATTCAATTGAAGTAAATATCAACTTCACAATCATAAAATGGAAAACACGACAATCAAATTAAACAGTAGTTCTCCTTCATTGTGCGACAAAGAGTAAAACTAGCCATTCACTTTCAATTTGCAGACAAATTAGGTATTTATTATTTTGACAACAGTTCAATCAAGGACAGCCAAAGACAGCAAAAGACATAAATCAGCATGTTCTCAAATTACATTGAACATAAGGAACTTCTTATACCTGCTCCAAGTCTGACAATTCAAATCCTGACAATCCCAGTTCATCCAAGGCCACCAGAAACCCTGGACACCCATTGGCTCATTCATAGAATCATTTCCCTGATGTTAAGAATGCATTCCCCATAAGAAAGAGGACAAAAGTAAAAAGGCACAAGTAAATAAATAAAGAAGTTCCAACTCAATTTCAGCACAGTTTGAAAACAATGAAAGTTAATGTATACATATTTGGAAAACAAAATTTAAATTAAATTAATTAAAGAAGAAACATAGTATATGAGAATTTAACACACTGAAAGATAGTCATGCTACCTCCACCAAACCAGGAACCAACTTGTCGAAAATACTGCATAATACTGATCCATCCCTCAAGCATGCCCTCAAGCATTAAAGTCAGGAAGCACAGCATTTATCCAGTTCACCAGAGATGCAAGTTGGCTACCCGAAACACCAATTAACTAGTTCTGATTCTACAATTCGCTTGATTTTCTCAATCTTTAATTTTTGTTAGATAATTTGGAAAATGACAAGCCAAATTTCCCCACCATCAATCGTAGACTCTTTTCCAAACACACATTGTAAACCATGACTTCTTCGAAAGACATGAGAAAATTGTTGGTGAAAGGTGTTTGGTGGGGAAATTTTTTACTGTTGCCCCACAGTGGGCGTTAAATGTTTTTTAAGGAGTCTAAGTCCCTTGGTCGAGTTGATTTTAGAGCTCTTTTGCAGAGATTGTGCCCGTGTCTTGAAACATAAATGGCCTCTATCTGTTTCCCTGCCCTTGGCCTATATCTAGTTAGTTCTTCGAGATAACTACAACCTTGTGATTATCTCAACTATTGTGTTCGATGGTTATTTCGGCCTGGTGTTCGACAATTATCACGACCTCGTGGTTAAACCACAAGACAGTTACCATATTCCACTTGGCTAGGTTCTTACCCATCGTGTCTGTGCGAGCCTATCATGAAGACTTAAAATATATTGGGCCTAGGGATGAGCATTGGGCGGGTTCGGGCCCAAATGGCCCAAAATGTGTAAAATCAAAATGACTCTATTTAAGCCCAAGACCGCCCAATTATACAGACGGGTTGTTGCGGTTCGGTTTTGGCCGGGTAAGGTTGGGCGGGTTGGGCCTAATTGGGCCAATAAAATCTTTTTTATTTTTACAGCCTTCTTCAATGCCTGTTGTTATAAAAAAAACCTTTTCAGTTTTTTAGTGTATGTTTAAATATAGTACAGATAATCTGGATATCAAATTTAACTAAATAGTAAATTAGTAACTACTAAAACATTACAAAACCCGGAAGTACTAATAATTCAAGCATTTTTCACTTTTTCACATTACAAAACCTGGATATCAAATTTAACTAAATACCAAATAAATTCACTTGATAACCAAGTCCATAATATAACACCTGGAAATTCATCCATAGACCATAGTAAAAGTCTTCAAATAATTAAAACAATCCTTAATCCATAGACCATAATAAAACAGAATCAGTATTTACTATTTAGTTCAAAACAAAACAAAATCAGTATTCTTGTTAATCTCCTACACCAAAACAGAATCAGTATTCTTGTTAATCTCCTCCACTTCAATCAGTATTCTTCAAAACCAAAACAGAATCAGTATTCTTCAAAACAGAATCAGTATTCTTCAAAACTATTTCCATAATGAAGGCTCCACTTCAATCTCCTATACCAAAACTGTAACACCCTAAATATTTAATTAATTTATTTAATTAAGTATTTAGGAATTTATTTTAATTTATTGGATATAATTTAATTAATTAAAATTATATTAATTTTATGTTGGTGGTATTAGGAAAAGGAGGCGCTACTTGAATGAACTTGGGCTTAAGTGAAAAGCCCAAGCCCATGATCCATAAGCTATGCAAAGTGGCTAGGTCAAGGGGTTAGAATTTGGTGTTGGCATTTTGCGAATTGTGAGAAGAGAATAGAGAGAGTTGCGAATTGAGAGAGTGAGAAGTGAGAGAGGCGCGCGAAGAGAAGAGAGGGAGGGAGAAGAAGGGTTTCGCAATTCTCAAGGCTTTGGCTCGTTGTGTTGCTGTGGTTACTCGTGGTGCCTTCAATCATCTTCCACGGAGCATACGTTTAAGAGGTAAGGGTGAGCGTTTCAATTTAATATAATTGGGTATGTGGTGGGTTTTGTGGGGTTTGATGTTGTTGTGAATTTGAGATGTATATGTGTAAGATTGATGAAGGATTGGATTAATTGTGATGGTGTTTTGATGAATTGTTGATGTTGTTATGTGTAATTTCGAGTTTTTGATGTTTGATGACCGTTGAGAAGGAATTATGATGTGATCATGCTGATTTTCGTGTAAAACAATTCTGCTGCATGTAAACTATTCGATGAAATGGCCATTGTGTGCTCATGTGGGGTGTTTTGGGTGAAATTTCGAATTCGGGGCATATTTTACCATGCCATCTTTTGCATTTGCGTGCCCAAATTTAATTTTAAACATTTTGGCTCGAGTGGTTTTATTTTTGCACGTGTCATTTTGGAGTTGGCTCGGTGGGTGTTGCTGTTGTGCGCGTGTGTGGTGTTTTTGGGTGAAACTGTGAATTCTGGGCATTCTGCCATTCCGCGCGCCAGTCGCGCGTCACGCGCAAGTCACACTGGGCAGTTTCTGCCATTCCGCGCGCCAGTCGCGCCTAAGCCGCGCGTCACGCGCGAAGCTTCTGAATTTTCTGCTGTTTCGCGCGCCGTTCGCGTGTAAGTCGCGCGCCGCGCGCAGCCTCTGTTTTATTACTGTTCTGGCAATTTAAAATGTGATGTTTTCCACTTTGAAAAGATGATGTTTTTTTTTTATTTAAATGTGATGTTTCCTAAGCATGAAAATGAGATGTTTTTCAAAATTTAAATATGTTGTCACCTAAATGTTTAATGTGTTGTTACTTAAAATTGAGAGGTGTTGTTACTTAAAATTTAAAGGTGTTGTTACCCCAATTTGAAATGTGATGTTTATGATGAGGTTGTGATATCATTGTGATAATTATGACGAGTACACTCTATGAGTGTTTTATGACGACGATGACGAGTACTCCAGGTGAGTGATTTGGTGATTGCACATGTGTCTATAGTGTCTCATAGCATGTGCATATTATGACGAATAGGCTTCGGCCTCTTATTGACGTAAAACAGTGACAGTGTGCCCTAGTGGCTTAATTATGACGAGTATGGTACCATCATGCATATACCCAGGCGTGGGTTGCATTTTCATGCACATACATGTTTATGACTTGTGGTAAGAAATTATGACTTGAGTTAGCGTTGGTGACGATGAGGTTGATGATAATGATGATGTTGTATGACTGGTTGCTCATATTACTCTACTATATGCTTGATTATGTTTTGTTGAAATTCTCACCCCTTCTGCTTGGAATGTTGCTCTATTGTGGCAACGCTGCAGGTAACCGCGAGTGAAGGTCATGTTGCCTTCTTTTATAGCTATTGGGATGTCTGTCGAGTCGCTCTCTGATACTGTGACACCTAGGGGCGTGGTTGAAGTTGTTATTTAATTAATTAATTGTTTAATGATTACATTGATGATGTGAGACGTGTTTGAGTGGTAATAGTGAGTTACTGTTGTATTCCGCTGTGATGTAATTTTTGGAGTTTAATTTTCATGACGGGTGTTTTTGTTGCACAAACCTTGATGAGTGCAAATTGACGAGCTTTTGTTAATGACGATGTGGCATTTCTTTTCTATCAGTTAAATTAATATTTGCGAAAAAGATTTACTCTGATAAATGACGTGTAAATTATGGGGGTAGAAAAGGGGTGTTACCAAAACCAACTCCTGTTCAGAATAACATAATTGAATAATTAGTATTTAGTAGTACAGTAACATAATTTTGTAGTGCAGTAACATAAATTCAGTTCAGCAGCAACACTTACACTAACTTCTCAAATCACAATGATTAGCGTCACTGTGAAACGATTAGCGTCACTGAGAAACGAAATGAACAAAAACGAAACAGAACTAGAATCAGATCAGATGAACGAAACAGAAACAGAATCAGAACAAAAACGAAACAGAAATGAACAAAAACGAATACCTTGATGTTGATGATGAACAGAGAACGAGAAAGGGCTGTTCCTGGCTTCCTGCGCTAGGGTTGTGTTTCAATCAGTGAGAAGAGAAGGAGAAGAAATGGCTAAGCGTTGCGTTTCAGTACTGAGAAGGAGAGAAAGGGTTGCGGCCGCTGCGCTAGGGTTCTGAGAATAGAGATGAGAGAAAGGGAGTGATTAGAGATGAGAGAAAGGGAGCGATTAGCGAACAAAGAACTCAGAGTTTTGTGGGTTTTGCCATTTGTGATTGTGAGAACTCACTGTGAAATGAAAGAGACGAGAGAAAGATAAACTGAGAAGAGAAAGGGCTGCGGCGCTGCAGATTAAGGCTAGGGTTTTGTGTGTTGCGCGACGAAAAAACGGTGACTGTTTGTGGCTGTTCACTGTTGTGCGCATTATATACCTAGGGTTAAAAGCACTCTGTGCGGGCGGGTTCGGGTTGTGCGGGCGGGTTTGGAGTGCAACCGCACCCGCCCTTGCACACCCGTTTCAACAATTCTCGTTTCCCTTCGTACCCGCGAACCCGAGCGAACCCGACCCGTGTGTCTTTTGCAGCTGCGGTTGCTGCGGGTTCGGGCGGGTTCGGTTTTCCTCCTCACCCCTAATTGGGCCGAGTTAGCAAATAAGTTATGACGGTCAAGTCAAGTGAGTTTGTATTTGTTTAGACTAGGTATCCTTTACGCGAAGGTTGTCAGAACCGGACCGGGTGGTTCGACTGATTGAATGGGGAACCAGACCCCTGTTCGGTTCAAGTGAACCTGAATACCACGCTACATGAAAATAGGGAGTTGAACCGGATAACCGGGAACCAGACATAAAAACGACAAAAACTTGGAACCAGATAGAAAACGGATTTCACGCCATATGTGTTATGCTCTTCAAGATATTGTTAATTTGATTGTATCTGTAACTTTAAGTAATTACTTGGATATGTTGTTGTGTTGTTGAACTTAAGTTAAGCCTAATTTAATTTTCGTGTTGTGAAATTATTAATATTATGGTTTTTTGTTTTGTTTTTTATCCATTATATATTGTAATAAAAATATTAAATAATCTATTTAATTATTTTCAGTTTGACCCTGATTCAACCGGTCCGACACCAAGAACCTTGAACTGCTGCCTCTGCTGGTTCAATGTCCAGTTTGGTTTTAGTTACCTCACTGTAGAGACTAATTCCTCGAGCCGGGTAGTACCACAATGTCGCTCGTATTAAGTTTTTGTCATGGTGCTGATTTTTTTCTGGTGAAGGTAGAGATTCTAGCTTGTCTTCGCCTCTTTGGTGGAACAATGCTTTGACTTGTATTAACAATTTCTAAGTTTTTATTGTATTTGTGGTTTTGAATATCCATAATCCTAAAATGAATGAATCATTCCTTATAAAAAAATTGATTTCTTCATAGAAATAAAAATAATCTCTACTCGTACTTCAATGCTGTCTCCCATAAAGTAGGAACATTGCTCTAACTTCGAACCATTGAATAAAGAGTATGGACATTTATGGTCGTAGTTAGAGGATTCATTGGCTGCGCGAGTTCACCCATCCATCACCTATAACTTCAGAAGCATTTAATGGCAGTAATGGGAATTGCCGCCCACAATGTGGCATCTCCCTCCCAATATTAAACACCTCAGACATTACCCATTATTACTTCCTTCTATTAACCAACAGTTTTTCAGTACTAACAACTTTCATTGCAAATGTCGAGATTTGTCGTGTTTACTTAAAATAGAAGAACTCCACTAATGTCAAGTTTTATGAGACACTACACTAGTAATTTATCCGTGCATTCGCACGAGTGATTAGGGGTGTTCGCGGTGTGTTTTGGTTCGGTTTTGAGATAAAAAGTGAACTGAACCGCAAGGTAAAACTACATGCGGTTTGGTTTGGTTCGGTTGGCTTCCTAAAATAAAACCAAACCAAACCAAACCAAACCAAACTAATGTGGTTTGGATTGGTTCGGTTGGTTCGGTTTTTTCCAAGACAAAATATAATTTAAAACGAAGTTAAAATTAACTAATATAAAAAATGGCTAACATAAATCTTTAATAAAAAATCTACTCAAATATATATAGTATATAAATTACGTTCTTTTAATTCTTTCAAGATAGCTAAGACAATGTTTAAAAAATTTTGAATTAAATATTTTATTGTAATTTTTAAATATAGCATAACAATATGGATTGTTTGTAAGTGAGTCAAAGAATTAATTGTAGTTGGGCTAGTAAGTGAGTGAGAGTGAGTTGGGTTTTAGTTGCATTTGGGCAGGCTAGTAAGTTAGTAAGGAAGGTTGTAAGTCAATAAGTCTTACTGTTATTTGCGGTTTGGTTTGGTTTGGTTCGGTTTCTGTAATCAAAACCGCGAACCGAACCAAACCGCGCGGTGCAATGAAAAAAAGAACCGAACTAAACCAATAAGAAGCGGTTTTTTACGGTTTTCGGTTTGGTTTGGTTCGGTTTGCGGTTTTCTATTGGTTTGGTTCGGTTTTGAACACCCCTACGAGTGATACTATATTTGTTATAATTTGCTATAAAATTATAAATATGTTGAAAATTGGAACTGTAATAAAAGAAAAGGAAAAAACTCAATAAAATGATATATTTCAAATTTATTAACTTACTTGTGTTGCAAAAGTTAAAAAAAAAGTCAGTATATTCTTATAATCTTAATAATGGAGTAAAAACCAGGAAAAAAGAAAATGAGATTTAATATAAAATATGTACCCCGTTGGCGCTCCTATTGCCGCTCTCGTTGCCGCTCCCGTTGCCACTACTATTGTCGCTCCTGTTGCCCCTCCTGTTGCCGCTCTCGTTGTCGCTTCTGTTGCCGCTCTCATTGCCACTCCTATTGTCGTTCCGGTTGTCGCACCCCGTTGCCTCTCCCGTTGTCTGTCGTTGTTAATTATAAAGTTATTTTGGAATTTTTGAAAGTAGTTAAACTTATTTTTGACAACTTTTAGTGGTTAAATTGATTGGTTTTTAGTAGTTTTAGTATATTATAGTAAATAGTAAATTGTAAATCATTTATTATTAAGTTAATCATTTTAATTAAATTATTTTATAAATAGATTATAGCAAATAGTAAATTGTAGATAAATTAATATTATTTTAAACATTTTAATTAAATTATTAAAATAAAAGAAAAAGTATTTTGAATCATTATTTCCCCTCTCTCTCTTAGCCAACGTGACCGTAAAAAAAATGTTATTTTAATCATTATTTCTCTTCTTTCTCCCTTAGTCCACATGGTCTTTTCCCTTTTCACAATTTTTAGGCAACTTTTTCTCTTTTCCCTGACGTGTCGGTGGGTAAAGCTAAAAAAGCTGCAAATTATTTGGCTTTTAGTGGTATTTTGACAAAAATGCCCCTATTTTGAGACAAATGGCAAATTAGTAAGATGTCTAAATTTGTCATTTTGCTAACACTCTTCTTTATTATTGTAGTATTGAGACAAATGGCAAATTAGTAAGATGTCTAAATTTGCCATTTTGCTAACACTCGTCTTTGTTATTGTAGTATTGATGATTGATATTGATTGATTGATTATAGTAGGATTGATAGTAGTATTGATTCATAGATATAGATAGGTACATAATTGTTCAATGCATAATAGGAAAATCTACTTGGAACATAACACTAGGAACAATATATTAGCCAACACTTTTCTTCAGTACATAATAATTATTCTCAAAATAATACCATACCACACATACAATAATTAAACCTAATTTTACTGGGTGCATAAATTAAACAACTAACTTAATTAATATCAAAGACTTTTTTTGAGAAAATGGGAAAGTTGCAACAAGAGAACTTCCTAAGAAAGCATCCATTTTAGTACTATCTTAATTCCAGAGTTTCGACGAGATCCAATGCATCAGTGCCGGTATAATTGCACCAGAACATCAATGTTTTGAATTAACAATATATGATCTAATTACTTGTTACTCATCTTTTTGGGTGCATAAACAGCTGCTTTAACAGGAAAATCATCAATCTCCTCCCTCCAAGGATTTCTGACAGAACTAGGTTCAATATTTCTCAAAGCAATCCAAACAGCAGTATTAACCTTAAACCCAGATCCAAAAGCCATTTGCCACACCTTATGACCCCTCTTAACTCTTCCTTTAGCTTCACAATAAGACAACTCATACCAAATAGAACTAGAAGAAGTATTACCAAATCTATAAAGTGTCATTCTAGAAGGCTCCATGCAATAATCATCAAGTTCAAGACTCTTTTGCATTCTATCAAGAACAGCTCTACCACCTGTATGAATACAAAACTGATCAAAAGCTAGTTTAAAATTAGGCATATATGGTTCAATCTTCTTCTTGAAAACCTTCCTCTCAATTAGGTTAACCAAATACTTGAGTTTCTCTGAAATTGGTAAAACAAGTGGACCCAATGAAGTGATGTGTACTCTAAGTGCATCTCTTGCAACATTCATTAGTTCTTTGGATAATGAAACACCAACGTGTGGTTCATCATCTTCTTGAAAGACACATTTGTAGCTGTTGTCATCGGCGCCGACATGGGTTCGAAGTGTGTGTTTGAGTTCGTATTTTGAACGGTAACGATCTGATGAATGGCTTGAGAGTAATGCTGCTGATGCACCTAAACGGAAGAGACAATTAACTAGGAGCATTGATGGGTTGTTTCCTCGGTATATGCTTGATGTTTGATTTTCTGTACTTAGTACCATTGCATATGTGTTTGGACGTGCCTGTTGGAAATCAATGTCATAATCATATATACCAATGTACAACTTATCAGATTTTTTTGTTGGAATAAAAGACTTTTTTATAAGCAAATATTAGCGGTTATAGAAATTAGTTAGAGAAGAGAAATGTTAGTTTCTAGAATTTAAATTTTAGACTTGTTCAAAACTCCTTCATATTCCTTACTCGCAACTAAGCTACTTTTTTTTTGTTGAACATGCTGGCACATAGGAAAAATGGAGAATGGAAGTGTCGCATATCCCGTTCGAATCCAAGAGCAACCGAAAGATGTCTCTAGATCCAACCAATTGAACTACACCGCTAGGACAACTAAGCTATTATGGAGTATCTTAACGATTTCGACGCTTAAGACATGTTATGAAATTAATTCTGAGTTGGACAGTTTAACTCCTCGCCCTTCACCAAAGGTTTTTTTTTTTCTAGAATTAATGCTTTTTTTATTTTTCTTTTTTTTTTGACACATTTATTTTTCTTCTTAAAATCTGTTTTATAATTTTATAATGTTAAAACTTGAAAAATTTAATTAGTTAATTTGTTTTAAAAAAGTGTTTACATAACTATTTTAAAAAATCATTTCTTAATTTTTTGCTTTTAAAACAAAAAAGAAAACAAATATTTATATAAAGAAAGCTTTTTTGAAACTATTTTATAAAACAATTTCTAAAAATTCCAAAAACAGTCAAACAAACCATAAACATTGATATTCTCGGCCATGAGTTTAGTGCGTATTGGCAAATGAAAATATTCGGGTAGCTCATATAGTTGAATAAAAAGAACATTATTGGTGATAACGTAAGTGTACTGGTTCGAATCTTTCTCCCCCTGCTCTATTAACGTAACACACTAATTACTAACTATTTTTTTTTATGAAAAAAAACAAATGAACATACTGTTGGTATCCGTACCATTGTTTAAAGATTGCAAATGTGCTTTGTAATTTTTGAACACCCTAAAATTTCTAACACTCATTCAACATCTTATTTTCATTCTATCTTTCTCTTATTATCACATCACTTATAGCTATCAAGGGTGTTCAAATGTCAAATTGCTATTTACAATTAAAGACAGATGTAGAAAGTAAAATGTTATCAAAATGTCAGAATCTATTGCGCCTCCTACAGTTACACACTGTTAAATTAACCATCAGTTGTTAGGATTGTTAGAAAATTGTTATCTGTTAAGCTTTCAGTTTGCTGATTGAAAACTTACTGTGTAGGATGCGTATTAATTAGAATCCTCCAATAATGCACCTGACACTGCAACTGTATCATCTACTACTGAATACGTACGGTTTTTTTTTAACACCAACATGACATTTAGTTATTGCAGTTTAAAATGAACTAAATTAACTATGAATTTGAACGTTATTAACTATGATTCTTATGTGTTCAACTACTAGTAGTTCAGAACACTTGGATATCTAGATAACACAACCCTTAGTATTAATAAATTAATTTTATATTATGATGTCATAACTCAGTTATTTTAGTATTATTATAAAAGAAAAGAAAAGATATACCTGAAGAAGGTGTTTGGCAAAATCTACAGCAATAACACCAGCACTGCACCCCATACCACTAAGATTGTAAATCAATATATTCCCTCTAAGCTTATAATGATTCACTATAGTGTCAGATAGTGAAGGTGTAGGATTAAACAAGCAACAATTAACCACAAGAATCCCAATATCCTTAGCTTCAACACCAGTTTTCTCCAAAAGTTCATCAACAGCACTAAAAAGAACACCTTTTGATTCTTTCCTAGCATCATCAAGAGAAAGCAGTGGTGGAATCTCCAACATTCCTTCAGGAACATAAGTCTTTGGTCCTAAACCAGACCTATCTAATATCTTTTCAACAAGTTTGAAATTCTCTTCTGAAAGAAAACCAACATGACTTGCTCTATCAAGTAGCATTTCTGGTGATGCAAGACATGATGGACCTGGTCTACAACATGCATAGTCTACTAAGTAAACTTTGTTAGGTTTTTTCATGACAATGTAGTATAATATTGATGCAGCTAAGCAAAATGATGTTATCATTGAAGGTGGTGGGTTGAATTCAGTGACATAAACACATGTTGTAGCTATTACTAGAAGTGACATGAACAATATGTTTGTTATGTCTGTGAGGAAATAGAAAAGCTTCAGCATTGTGGAGTGGGAAGATGATGTAGCCATTGTTTTTTTTTTTTCTATAGGGTGTTTTTTGGAAACACTTGATGGAAAAAAAAAGGCTTGTGTTTGGGATATTGTATTTGTGTGAGATAAGTATATAGTTGAGTGTACTTATATAGAAAAATAAGTGAACGAAAGATGGGTATAGAGAATAGTAGTTGTGGTTGGAAGAGTGTTATTTTAGGCACTGTTTATGTTGGTAGAGAAAGTTAAAAGGTGGATTGTGGAGGTTACAAGTCATAAATATATTAGTAAATGTTTTTGTCGGATTCGTACTTAGATTCAGTTTGGAGTCGGTGAAGAAGATAAGCAATAAAAATTTGATTTAAAGAATACATTACTTTTGTATATTTTATTTTATTATTTACACTTCTTTCTTTTTTCTTTGTTATGTCTCACTCACTATCTTTTTTATCATTCTTATCTTTCTACACCTACCTTTCTTAAATGTACCCATCACCTTTCAATTGGAGCATGGAGGAAGCTCTTTTCTAAACGACTAAAAACCAATGAACAAAGAGGAAAACTAGTGAGAGGTTGAATAAAAAAAGTCGATGATTTTAAAGAGATGAAAACAGAGTAAATAGCATTGGAGAAGGTTTTTTAGGATACTTTTGAGAGGAATGGAAGAGGAGATGATAATGAACAGAAGACTATAATTTCTAAATGAGAGGACAATTCTCGTTCTTTAGAATATTTCTTTCTTTTTTTTGCTTATTTTATAGGCTTCAAGATAGTGTTCTACGGGTGTGTTTGGATGGGCGGTGGGATTGCCGCGCGGCAACATAAAAAACCACGGCAGAACCACGGTGAAGGCAATGCTCCAATTTGTAGCTTCGGAGCCACCGTGGTTTTTCCGCGGCGAAACACCCTGCGGACGTGCGTTTGGGTTGCAAACGTGCAACCAAACACACGCGTATACATATGTTAAGAGAGGATTCTACAATTTCAACACACTTCTCTCAACTACCTAATTTAATGTATTTTCTTTGGACTAACTACCTATTACAACACTAAGTTTTTCCGCGCTTGCATTCAAAACCGTATTAGAGCTAATCAAAGTTTGTCTTTGAATAGGGACAAGAGGAAGTTGGAGGAGGTGAAACAAGAAGTGAATTTTTTTTAAGCTAGTTATGTTGAACTGCTATTTCAAAGACCACTCTAAGTGGTATTGAGTTTGGTAAGATCAGTGAAGAAGAGTATTGTCATCTCATTGCTTCTTTTACGGAGGAGGAGGTCAAATAAGAAGTGTGGGGATGTGATGGGCATTAAAGCCCAAGGCCTGATGGTTTCAATATTTATTTCCTAAAAAGTTGTTGGGAGGCCGTGAAGGAGGACATCTTGGTTTTCTTTCACGTATTCCACACTAATGCAGTGATGGCCAAAGCCATTACGGCTTCTTTCCTTTCTCTTTTTCCCAAAAAGGAGAATCCTCAAGATTTAAATGTGTATCGTCTGATTTGTCTCATTGGGTGCATCTATAAAATTTTGGCTAAGTGTTAACAACAGATTGAAAAAGGTGTTACTTGGAACTATTTCTTCCTGTCAATCGACGTTTCTTTTGGGCCGGCAGATTTTGGATGGGGTGTTGGTGGTCAATAAACTAGTACATCTGGCGAAGAGAATAAAGGAAGAATGCATGCTTTTTAAAGTTGATTTCGAAAAGGCTTATGATTCTCTCTCCATGGGTTTTCTCGAATACATGTTGGGCCAGATGGGCTTTGGTTTAGTGTGGATTAACTTGATTAGATCTAGTTTATACAACTCTTCGATGTGGGTTCTTATCAATGGGAGTCCAACCGAGGATTTTCAGATGCATATGGGTCTTAAGCAAGGGGATGCCTTATCTCCTTTCCTTTTCCTCATTGTTGCTGAGGGTTTAACTGAGATGGTTTAGAAAGCTGTGCGTGAAGGTTGTTTTTTTGAGTTCAAGGTTCATACCAGTTTCAGCTTTTCGTTGCTCCATTTCGTGGATGACACTATTTTGGCTGGCAATGGCTCCTTGGATAATTTATGGTGTATAAAGACTATTTTTCAGAATCTTTCAACTTGTCTTAGGGCTGAAGGTGAATTTTCATAAGAGTTGCTTCTATGGAATTAATTTGAAAGATGATTTTCTGGAGGCGGGTGGAACTTTCTTGTCTTGTAGCTTTGTTGCTATTCAGTTTAAATTTTTGGGTATTCCGGTGGGAGCCATTCCTAAAAGAAGATATACTTGGGCTCCGATTACTAATAAGGTGATAAAGAGGCTTTCGTCATGGAGTGCGCATTTCTTGTCTATTGGGAGAAGAGTGACCCTCATTAACCCAGTCCTCAATAGTATTCCGCTCTATATGTTCTCTTTCTTTAAGGCTCCCAAGATTGTTATCCAAAAGCTCGTTAATATTCAGAGGGACTTCCTTTGGGGAGGGGGTAATAGAGAGGGTCGTCTCGTTTATTGAGTGTCTTGGGACAAGGTGTGCAGACCCAAGAAGGACAGTGGCTTGGGAGTGAAGAATTGGGAAACTTTCAATTTGGTTCTTCTGACCAAGTGGAAAAGGAGACACATTAATGACATTAGTGCTAGTTGGTGACAACTTCTCTCTCTACGGTATGGAGAATTGAGGCAATTTTTCATGGGGGCTCTCTCGTCTAGAGGTGGCACTAAGGATTCTTTATGGTGGAGGGATTTATTACTTTCGGAAGATGGAAAACCTTCGTGTGAGGGCGCCTTTGATTCAGCGCTTAGGCCAGTGTTGGGAATGGGGAAACTGATTTCCTTTTGGTTGCACAAGTGGGCCAACAATGAGACTTTTAAAGACTTGTTCCCTAGTCTTTTTGAGTTGGCAAAGCTTAAACATGGTAGCATTATGGAGCACGAGTATTGGCTTGATAACACTTGGTATTGGATCTCGATTGGGGTCTCGCTTTGTCTGCCGAGGAGAGGGATGATCTTGTCTTGCTTTTGGACACTTTACACTCGTTTCATCTAGACAATTCGGAGCAAGATCGTTTGAAGTGGAGACAAGATAGGTTCAATTTTTTCTGTTAAATCTTGTTATGTGCTTTTGTTGAGTTCGATGCAACATGTTAGGTTGGATAACGATACTCACAGTGCTCTAGATGATATGTGACAACTTTCATTTCCCTCTGAGGTGGGGGTTTTTGGTTGAAGATTGTTGTTGCGGAGGCTTCCAACTCGTGATGCTCTTACTTCTTAGGTTATTATCAAGGATCCTCATGGGTCATGCTTCCCCCTTTGTTTTGAGCACGATGAATCATCTTTTTCCCATTTATTTTTTCTGTGCAGGTGTTCTCGGTTAGTTTGTTTTGCTATTTATAATTGGTAAGGCATTGTGGTTTCTGATTCTCTGGTTTGTGTCACACATTTCCGGGCTCATGGTATGCGGATGGAATCCAAGAAGGCTTGTAGATTTAAGTACTTGTTTTGGATGGCCGTCACGTGGTGTATCTTGTTTCATCGGAACCATATTCTCTTCATAGATCAAGTCTTTAATTCACAGGTGGTTGGTTCATAAGCATAAAAGCTCGCAATTCAGCTTTTAAGATTTCTAGTTGGTGGGGAAATCCTCTTGTATGACAGAATTCAGTGTATTTGACTTTTTGGCTAGCAATTTTTGGGTACTACTCTTTTTCCTCCTTGGATCTTTTTCCCACAGGGCTTTGGCCTCGAGAGATTTTAATTAGGCCTCTTGTAAAAAAACCTATTAACCAATAGGTTGATATTTTGCTTATAAAAAACCTATTAACCAATAGGGTCTCACACTTTACTAGTCCAATGGATTAAAATAAGTTCACATTCCAACACCCCCCCCCCCCCCTCTTATATTTGTTTTTCCATTCCACGAATGCTTCTTAACTTAATAAAGATTACATGCTTAACAAAAACTTTGGTCACCTCCACTTGCGTCATGCAAGTGAAATCTGTATTTCCAACATAAAATTGCTAGTGCAGAGAATTCAGACATGCTAAGTGCAAAGAATTTTTTTCGTATCCTTGAGATGAGTTTTGGATGGATTTTCCAGCATAGTGCAAAAAAGATATTTAAGTCGTTTGTTTTGGACATCTAAAGTCGGTTGAGCGGTCGGCTCCATTTGTTTGGTCATTAAAAGTGAGACATTTTGCGTCAGTTATTTACCCGACTCTAAATGTAAGATTCGGTCGGTTACTCATACAACCGACTCCAAAACGTGGGCATTTTGAGGCCTAAATGATTCTGAGCGACCACATTTAAGCGACTCCGATTGTAACATTTTGAGTTAGTTATTGGAAACACTCGACTCCAAGCGTGTTGAAAATGATATTTGGAGTTACTTGTTTTGAACAACCGACTCCAAATGAGTCTTTTATTTATTTATTTATTTATTTATCTAATTCTCATTCAGTTCACTTCTACAATGACCACATCTTGGTGTTGCGCCCGAAAAAGTCCCTGAGGGAATCTTTCTTCGTTTACAACTTTTTGAAAATCAATGAAGTCGCCACCAATATTTTTTATAAGGGAAATATTGAAGAAAACCTTTTTGGAAAACGAATGGCCTTTTAGAAATTTGGCGAATTTGGGTTCGGGGGTCGGTTAGGCATGGAGAAGGTATTAGCACCCCACGTCTCCTTTCTATCGAAAGGGAACCTTTAATTAAACGTGTGGTTTTAAGTGCTGATTTGGAAAATACTTAAATTTGCTCCTTTTTCGAAGAGAGAAATGAAAAGACTTAATGAAAATTTTTATTTTTGGCGCTTGACGAGAGTTAGCCTCTCGCTCCTACGTATCTCCTGGTGCGATGGAGAATTCAAAGCTACGTAGTTCTTGTTTGTCCTGAAAAGGGTTTTTGTTTTTTAATCTTTTTGGAGTTTTTCGCAAAGGGATTGAGCGTTCGTAGTGACCAAACAACAACGGTTTAGAGTGGTCGCACTACTAACTCTTATGAAAATGAATTATCATTAACGACCAAACGGCAACGGCGCGAGTGATGATTAATGATAATCGGTTTTTATTTTGAGCATTGAAAAGGTTTTCGCAATTGAAGGAGAGCGTTTGTGAGGACCAAACAACAACGGTTTAGAGTGGCCACACTACTAGCTCCCACAGGAATGAAATCATCACCCACAATCAAACGGCAACGGCGCGAGTGATCATTAGTGATGATTAGTTTTGATTTCGACGTTTGAAAAGATTTGTTTTTGAAAAGTGTCTTCGTTGGTTTTAATTGGAGAGAACGTCGTGATGAAAGGAATTTGCAATTGGATTGATTTTCGTTCGGGGAAACATTTATCCATCATTGGGAAAAAAGGTTTGTAAAAAAAAAATAAATAAGTTTATTTAGGGGAAAAGAAATAAAATTTAAAAAGAAAGATAGGGGTGAAATTGTAAAATGGGGGGGGTGCAAATAAAAGGAGGGCTGTATTATTAAAATGGGAGTGCAAATAGTGAGCCCAGCTCGTTTTTGGTGAGCTGGGCTGCGTCTCAAAAAAAGCCATGGGCTTCAGAAGGGGGCGTACGAGGTAAACAGGGGGGGTGCGAACAATGATCTGAAAATAAAAAAACGTGAAAAGACGAAAATACCCCTGCTGTCTACACTATAAATAGCTAACCTAAAATAGAAAACCCTAATTTTATCCCTTCTCTACGCGGCGCCCCCTTTCCCCATCTGCGGCCAAACCTAATTTCTCCCTTCTCACTCCTTGCTCCGCGGCGGCCGATCTCTCCCCCTCACCCACCATAACCCCTCTCTCTTTCTCTCATCTCCTCTCGCCTACCCTAACTTCGTAATCCCCATCTCCGTTTCAGCATGTCCAGAGAGAGAGCCGATTTCGCAAAATGGGGTGTGCCGCGAGGATGGTTTACGGCGGTGGCTGCGACGCGGGCACGATGGGGGAAGACAGAGTCGTGATGCTTCGGTTCTGACAACCGCAACTGGTACGGCAACGCGACGGAGGGGGTTTTCGCGAACGCGCCGGCGACTATGAATATACGGTGGTGGGTTGACGACGGTGTGTTCAAGCCAACGACCACCGTCTACGGTGGTCGGAGTCAAAGGGGTGAGTTCCGTTCTCTTTTTTTTGTTTTTGCTGTTCTGCCTATTTCCTCTTCTTCTGTTCTGATTTACTTTTTGATGTTTACTGTTTTTGGTTTCTCTAGGAATTCATGGCTAGTGGCGACGTGTTTGGTGGTGATGGGGGTGGAGGTTGGCGGCGGAGCACGGTGGTTGCTGTGTCTGTGGGTGTTCGGTGGTGAGGTGGTGCGAAGAGAGAGTGGTTCGGTGGACAGTGGCGGCGACCACCACACACGGTGGTCGGAATGGGTACTGTTCTTTTCCCTCTTCTCTTATATTGTTTTCTGTTTCCAAAACATTTTTTTTCTAAAAATTTCCTTTTTGTGTTTCTAAACCTTTTCCATTTTTTTGTTCAAGGCTCTGTTTCTCCAAAACTGATAGCGTATACATATATCTATATATCACTTTGAGGAGAAAAGAGAAACTTGTTGCAGCATGATACTAGAACAGGGATTTTAACTAAATGCTGGCCTTCCTTTTTGGAAGAAAAAAAAGAACTATACTACATATCATCTACATAGCATAAATAGAGAACCAGTAAATGGGGGGGGGGGGGGGTACGAAAGTGACTAAATAAATTTAGGAACTAACCTAGTTCCAACAGAATGCTTCTTTCCTTTGAACCAAATCTTTGATCCTCTGTCTCTTTAGAATGTGATTCCTCCCAATTATTTTGTATGCTTCAGTTACTGTGTGTATCTGGCTGTGTGTATATTGTTGACTTGACTGTGAATTGCTCTGTGTGTGTTGTTGTATTAGCTGTGTATGAATTGCTCTGTGTGTTGTTGTGTTTGCTGTGTATGAATTGCTCTGTGTGTTTTCAGTGTATTTTTCGTGTCCTGTTCACTGTGTATCACTGTTTATTTATAGTCCAAAATGTGTGGTGTAGGTGTGGTGTAGGAGCAGAGGAGCAAACCTCTTGGGGGACAATATCACAACTGCTTCTGAAAAGCACAGGAAGCAGCAATGGATGGGCTGAAATGTTCTTGCCTAAAGTGTGAAAGGCCAAGGAACAAGGAGAAGGGAGCTTGAGCCCCATTCTCAAAATGCCATCTTGTGCAGCAGGCTGCGCCCTGTTTCAGTTTTTGTACTGTTTTTAATTTTTTTTGTAAAAAGAGTTGACTCTCTTTTTGTACTATTCTGCATCTCTTTCTTTTTTTTTTTTTAAATTTTGTTTGCATATGTAACAAAATTAAAAAAGACAGCTGATTTTAATTTATTATGACTATATTTATTATTATTTTATTTTTCTTTTATGATAATAAAAGCGGTAAAAACAACGCGCACCGACGCGACGACTCACATGACTCGGAACGAAACGCGCATTCGCCTTAAGACTAGGGACACGTACGCGATTTGAATACGCACGCGCGCACGTTTTTAAAACCGATTTCATTCTATTCTCACTTTTCTAAAAACGGTAAAAATAAACGCGCACCGACGCAATTACTCACGACTCAAGACGAAATGCGCGCTCGCGCTATTTATTTTTCATATTTTTTTTGGACTCTTTTTTTTGAAAGCAACGAGCGCCAAACACGATCACCGCACGAGAGTGCCAAATACACCCGCATTTAGAACAATATGCGAAGCGATAAAATTTTTGGGATTTTTCAATTAGGCGGACAAAATTGGGGTATTACAGCTGCCCCTCTTTATTTCACATCTCGCCAAGAAATATGAATTGGCCTTTTCATATTTGTTGGTGAAATGGAAATAAAGATATAGGAATAATACTAATTTTGTCCGCTCCAGAAAAGCTCAAATTTTCTTTTTGTTATTTTCCTTTTGAGAAAAGGGGGGTTAACACTTGTCGCATTAACGGGAAAGCAGTAAATTGGGAAAAACGGTGAATTGGAAAAAGCGGTAAATTGGGGATTCGGAGGTTGCCTAAAAACCTTCTAACGAACTCTGGTCGAGTCCGAGCTTTGGGGGTGGCCTTTTCGAGCGGCCGATCAACATCAGGTCCGGAACTGATTTGATTAATGGATTTACGCTATGCCTTAGGCTGACACAACTAATCTGAAGGACTTAACGAAGTCGGATGGATCCATGGCGCGCTTGTACACGATGTTGTGATCTGTGGAAGGAGTTCACTAACTCTGTGTTGATGGAGTTTACTAACTCAGTGTCATGGTGATTTTCTAAAAATGAGATTTTTGGGACTCTCTGGTCCGAAGTAACTTCCTGGATGGTGCATGAAATGCATGCATTTGGGTATTTGGATGCACATGAATACAATGATTGATTTTGGTGGGATGCTTTTTCTGTTTGATTCCTCATTCACTTCTTTTTCTTTTGTTATTCTTTCGCTCTTCTGAGATGCGAATTTGAAAGTGTAACGCACCACTGTTTGATGTCATGGAGTGACGAATGGTATGGATGATATGATGAATGATGTGAAGATGTTGTGTTCTTTTATGTTCCGTCTTCTGTGATTTTCTCTTTTATTTTTTTGTTTATTCTGTTTGTTTTCTTTAAGCAGCTTTCTTTTTTCTGCTTATTTGTTTTTTTTTCTTCTTTGGCACTTTTTTTTTGCTGGTTAAATCGATCTGCTGGACGGAGGCTATTCCAGGACGATGATCCCGCGAGGATTGTACACTGGTTCGTCACGGCTGTTTTTTTTTTCGCAATTTTATTCACTTGGGAAATCACTTCTTTCTGTATTTTTTCAAAGATTTCGCAATGATCCTGTAATGCTCTGAATGCGCACATGTTTTGCAATTCGATTTCATCAATCATAAAAGTTATTATTTTGAAAGAAACTGAATAGATGAAAGCAGAGACACGAAAAGCACACATATGAAAGAAAAGTTGGACTTTCATTGATATAGAAATTGGACGTGCAGAAAGTCACGCCAATCGAAAGTGCATTGCAATCTTTCTTTTAAACTACAAAAAATACAAGCAAAAGGAACAGATCTCGTGGTTCTATCTCTGAAGTAACGGTGCCCACCGTCCATACTCATAATACTGATCACCCCCTTATCCGAACCTTTGGAACGCTGATTGCCTTTTTCTTTTCTCAAGCCCAAGTTTTCTGACCCTAATTTTTGCCTGGATCGCCCTTTGCGGGTTTTCAATCCACCGGGCCACTCTGATTTTGCCTAGGTCGCCCTTTGCGGGTTTTCAACCTAGCGAGCTGATTTTTCCTTGGCTTATCTTTCTCTTTTTTCGTCTATTTTTCTAGGCATAATACTTCTTGACCACATCTGAGTTCACTGGATTTGGGATCTCATCTCCGTCCATGTTTGCCAGAATTAAAGCTCCTCCTGAGAATGCCTTCTTCACCACATAAGGTCCTTCATATTTGGGAGCCCATTTGCCCCTAGAGTCTGTCTGAATCGGCAAGATCTGCTTGAGCACAAGATCTCCTTCTTGGAATTCACGAGGACGGACTTTCTTGTCAAAAGCCCTCCTCATCCTCTGTTGGTACAACTGTCCATGACACATTGCGGCCACCCGTTTTTCATCAATGAGATTCAACTGGTCAAGACGAGACCGAACCCATTCTGCTTCATCAAGTTTTGTCTCCATTAACACCCGCAGGGATGGTATTTCAACCTCAATGGGTAGGACTGCCTCTGACCCATAAACCAGGGAGTAAGGGGTTGCCCCTGTTGAGGTGCGTACTGAGGTTCTGTAACCATGCAGGGCAAAGGGGAGCATCTCATGCCAATCATTATAGGTCACGACCATCTTCTGTATTATCCGCTTGATGTTCTTGTTAGCTGCCTCAATTGCCCCATTCATCTTTGGGCGGTAGGGAGAAGAGTTGTGATGTTGTATTTTGAAGTCTTTACACAAATCCTTCATCATTCTGCTGTTCAAATTACTACCGTTGTCTGTGATAATCTTGTTTGGAAGGCCGTAGCGGCAAACCAAGTCTTTCTTGATGAACTTAGCAATCACTGAGCTCGTTACATTGGGATAAGAAGCAGCCTCCACCCACTTAGTGAAGTAGTCAATAGCAACCAGAATGAAACGGTGACCATTGGAAGCTTTGGGTTCAATGGGACCAATGATGTCCATGCCCCACATTGAGAATGGCCATGGTGCGCTCAAAACATTCAAAGAAGTTGGAGGTACATGGGTGTGATCTGCATAGATTTGGCATTTGTGGCATCTTCTCACAAAACTGTAACAGTCTGATTCCATCTGCAACCAGTAGTATCCAGCTCTCAGGATTTTTCTAGCCATTGCGTGCCCGTTGGAATGAACCCCAAATGAGCCTTCATGAACATCTCGCATAATCTTTACTGATTCTTCTCCTGTTACACACCTGAGGAGTACCAAGTCATGGTTTCTCTTGTAAAGGACGTCTCCACTCAAGAAGAAACCTGTTGACCACCTCCTGAGGGTTCTCTTGTCATTCTCTGTAGCTCCGGGAGGATACTCTCTGTTTGTGATATACTGTTTGATGTCATGGTACCAAGGCTTACTATCTGATCCCTCTTCGACTGTCATACAGTAGTGATAAGCAGGCTGTCCTCTGTGCTGGATTTTGACAGTCGTCAGACTTTTGTCACAGCTGACGTTGAACATAGAAAACAAAGTTGCCAAGGCATCTGCCAACTGATTCTCGCTGCGGGGTATGTGCTGGAAAGTGATTTCCTCAAATGGCTTGATTAATTCTTGAATGTAGTCACGGTAAGGAATCAAATCAGAATTTCTTGTTTCCCAATCTCCTTTTACTTGATGGACAACTAGAGCTGAATCTCCGTACACGTCGAGCCTCTTGACATTCCGATCGAGAGCTGCCTGGATACCCAAGATACACGCTTCATACTCTGCAATATTGTTTGTGACATAGAAGCTTAGTCTGGCAGTGACTGGTATGAAGCGGTTGTCTGGGGAGATCAGCACTGCTCCGATCCCGTGCCCCCACATGTTAGAGGCACCGTCAAACAACACTCTCCACCTTTCATCATCTTGAGATTTCCCTGCGTCAAATAATGCCATAATGTCCTCATCCGGGAATTCACATTGCATTGATTGGTAATCCCCAACCGGTTGATGTGCCAGGTAGTCTGCCAGTGTGCTACCTTTAATCGCCTTCTGGGTTACGTACACGAGGTCATACTCTGACAGAAGCATTTGCCAACGAGCAATTCTACCTGTGAGCGCAGGTTTTTCAAATATGTACTTGATTGGGTCCATTTTGGACACCAACCAGGTGGTGTGACTCAGCATATACTGTCTCAGTCGATGTGCAGCCCAGGCTAGAGCACAACAAGTCTTCTCCAATGATGAATACCTTGCCTCACAGTCTGTGAACTTCTTGCTTATTGTCATACCCCAATTTTGTCCGGCTTAGGTCAAAACCCTAATTTTCAATCAAAAATAAATCAAGTCTTAGCATTCATCCTAGAGGTTAGGAAGAGCATCATGCTTGCATCTTAGAAGTTTCAGAATGCATTTTAGGGTTAGAAAAGCATTGCATGGCATTTTAGAGCACTTTAGAGCATGTCTAGGGTTTCTAGGGTTTTTCCTAGTTCAAAGGGTATTTTGGTAATTTCGCCAAAAAGACTTATTTTCTCATCATGCATGTATTTCTAGAGTTTTAGAGTCATCCAAAGGGTCTCAGGATCATTGTTAGAGTGGAAATGAAGTTTGGAGCAAATTAGGGTTTTTGGGACCAAAAGGGCATTTTGGTCATTTCACTAAAATAAATAATTTCTCGGTAAAAACCATTATACATCTCTTGAGGAATTTATGTGAATCCAAGTGAGTATAGTTGTGTATTTTTTGTGCATCATGAGAATATTTTTGGCATGAAATTCGGTTTTTGAACAAAAGGGTAAAATGGTCATTTCCTTTGGAGTGGGGTCAACAAATCAATTTTGGGATTGGTGAGATCATAAAATTCAGAGCCCAATCATTGAATCATGGGACATGGCCCAAAATGGTAAGATTAATGGAGAATTATCTAGAAAAAAAATCAAGAAAAAGAAAGGATAATTAGAAAGGTAGTGGGAGACAAATAGTACAATGACAACTTGCAATTGCTCTCTCTCTCTTATCCTTTGACTGCGAATTCCAGCCCTTTTTTCCCCATTTTTGGTTTATTTTATTGATTGCAAATTGTGTTTAAATCATGGCCTTCCATTCAAGTGTTAAATGCAATCCTCACCCTTCATTTGAATTAAAATGGCACTCTTGTAATATGCTTCATGAGAAAATACATTTTTGTAATTAAACTTATCCTTCACTCACCTCCTTAAGCTACACCCCTCAGCCCTCTCTCTCCTCACTTTGTGCTTTCTAATTGCCCCTAATCCATGTGACATTTGATCTTGACCTTTGGTTCCAAATTTAGATGCAATCCTAGAGCACCTAAAAAAATAAGAGACTAAATTACCCTTAAACCTAGTTTCATCCTATAAATACCTCCCTCATTCCCACACCTAGGATTCATCTTTTTTGCTTCTCATTTGCCTCTCATTCTCCTACACAAAAACCCTAGCACACCAAAAGCACCTCCTCCCCCTCTCCTTCCTCACCAAAACCGTAGCCTCTCCCTCCCTCCTCCATATATTTTCTTCAACTTTTCACCACCAAATCCTCCATTTCTTGTTAGATCACCATCCTTCCTTCCATTCTCTTCAAGGTTGTATCATCAAATTGCTAGTAATTTTTTGAGCTTATCACCTTCTTCATTTCATTATAGTTTTGAGGTAATCCTTGAAGCTTTGCACCTCATATTTAATTTTCTTGCATGATCTCTCCTCTACTCCAAACTCCTTCTTGATTGTTGTTTGCTTTGAGGATCCATTTCAAACATTTTGACAAAGACTTAGGGAGCTTTGGGTGTTTGAGATGGGTCCTTGGCCTTGAAGGAGATATTCTTCTATTTGAATAATTTCCCTTGCATCTTTACATATTATGCACTAAATTTCATAAATAAATTGTTGTCTATGGGCTCTAGCATTTTCGCATATCATGAAAAAAATTAGGGTTGATATGATTTTGTTGCACTTCCTTGCTTAATCGTATGAATCCTTGTAAAAAAAATAGATCTATGTTGCTTTGTGTTAATTTTGTTGTTTTCTTTATTAAATAAAATGTGGATCTATGTTTCCTTTGGTTCCCATGCTTATAGATCTAAAAATATTTCTAAGTTGATTTTGTTGTTGTTCTTTGTTTAATGATGTTAAATCTTGTTATTAGTATTTCATTTTAGTGTTAAATGTTACTTTTGTTGTTTGATGATTTAGCAATATGATTCCCACTAGTGCCTAGTGCACCTTGACCTAAGTGGTGAAGATTGCTAGAAATGACTCAATTTAGCGATGTGTTTATTTAATCTTTGCATTTTCATTTGCTTATTGTAAATTGTTGATGATAGGCAAGTTGATTCTCACTAGTGCCTAGTGCACTTTTCCCAAAGTGAGAGGATTGCTCTATGTGATTCAACCTAGTTATGTGTTTATTTAATCTTGGTATTTTTAATTTGCTTATTGTTCATTGTTGATGATAGGCAAGTTGATTCTCACTAGTGCCTAGTGCACTTTTCTCAAAGTGAGAGGATTGCCCTATGTGATTCAACTTGGCTTTAGTGTTTATTTACTTGCTCTTGTATTCTAATTTTATTATTGTCCATTGTTGATGATAAATCATATGATTCCCACTTATGCCTAGTGCATCATATTCTAAGTGGTGAGGATGGTTTTAGATGATTCAACCTTCTCCTCTCAATTTCTTAATGAATAAAAGATGAGATAGTTAGGTTTATGGTTTAAGGTCCATGGGGTATTGCAAAGGATAGGTTACCCAAAACCTTGATGCTCCCTCCTCTTTGATTGTGTTATTAGCCTTTGCGCCCTTATTCATGAATGCAAAGGATAGGCCTACCTTAGCCTTGATGCAATTTCTCCTTTTGTTCATGTTATCGAGAAATCGTTGCTCATATGTTCCTTAGTTTAATTAAGACAATTCTATGCCTATGATCAATTGCTTGCTTGTTTTTGATGCATTTTAAATGTCTTGATTCAATTATATGCCATTTCATCCATGTGTATGACCTCCTAATGAAGACGTAAGTCTACATGCATGTTGTAGCATAGAGTCATTAGGGTAAATACACCCCTTCCTACACACACACATTTGCTTTGAGAACTTCATCTTGCATCCTTGATAAGTGGATCTTTTGATCATATTGGCATGTTTAGTCTTAATTAATGTTCAACATATGCATGATTCCGTAATCATTGAATGTGCTTGAATTTTGTAACCAATCATTGATAATAACTACACCCCTTTCTTTTTCCAAAAAAAAACTTTCAAACTCTTTTCCAATTAATGCGAGTTATTAGTGACTATCACTCAAAGCCTTGGCTTGTTTGATTGTCATGAACGCCATCAAGGGTTATTAGTAATGATCACTCAAAGCCTTTGCTTGCTTGATCATTATGAAAGCTTTTCCCCTTTCAAACCCTTTTCAAAAACATTTTCATTAGAACTACGTCGCTTTGATTCCCATTTGGGATACGTAGGAGCGAGTCTCGTTCTCGTCAAGCGCAACAAATAAAAATCCTTTTCGCAACCCTAAACCAATCATTTTCACAAAACAAACCAAAAAGTCATTTTCAAACCCATTGTTATTAGTGACTATCACTCTAAGCCTTGGCTTGTTTGATTGTCATGAATACTATCCGGAGTCATTAGTAATGATCACTCAAAGCCTTTGCTTGCTTGATCATTATGAAAGCTCTTCCCCTTTTCAAACATTTTCGAAAACCAAAAAAACCAAGAACTACGTGTGATTTGATTCTCTATCAGGAGATACGTAGGACCAGAGGGCGGCCGACCTCTGTCAATTGCATTAATAAAAAAACTTTCTTTTCTCTTTTAATTCACTTTTCTCCTTTTTCTCAAAAAGTACAAAAATAAATAAGTGTTTATCGATTCCTTTTTTTTATTATTATTATAAGGGTAAAAACATTATTTTTGAATTAATAAATGTTTACACATTTAGTTAAAAGGTAACCTTCCTTAGGAAGGATGTCGTAGGGTGCTAATACCTTCCCTACGCATAAACGACTCCCGAGCCTAAACCTGGTCCGCAAAACCCCCTTTATCCATTCAATAGGGATTTTCCAATGTTTGCCCTTAAACAAAACTTTGGTGGCGGCTTCATTGCAAAAATGACGAAGAATCCCTCCTCCGGATTTTTCGGTCGCTACAGCTGGCGACTTCACTGGGGACAATTAAGAGAGTCAAGCCAAATTAACTAAATGTGTAAGTATTTGTTAATTTTTACTTTGTTTTTACCCTTATTCTTATATTATTTATTTATTAGCATTCCTTTATATTATTGAACCTTAGGGTAGAAGACTTTTGTACTATTATCTGTGTTTCTTTTGCAGCTTGTGTGGTCTAGGTATTATGCCCGTATCACACACGTCACTTACACATGGTTATTCACACACTTCTGAGTGGGGCCCTATACCCGGGTCTGCAAATAACTTAGGACGAGTGGAGATTATTAGTGACAGTCATTCTGGATTTTATCTGTCTGACTCTCATGAAAGTCTCAGCCAGAGTACGCTCTTTTATGGTATCCCACACCAGGTAGCTCGCTATCGTTGTGGATCATATCATGAAAGGGATTTTAGCTCTAGAGACCGTTGTGAGGAAGTGAATAGAGCCACCTGAGAGATTGATCACATAAACGACCCTAGACCATGTTGAAAATCCCAACTTAGACATGACCCACCTAGGACACAGGGGCATTATACTTACTGTCTCTATTAATCTTGGTTAGCATTTCTCCAAAATAAAATCACTCAAAAAAAACATTTCATGCTTCCTTCATTTGCATACACAGGAGACGACATCACTCATTCCATTCATCATACAAAAATCATCATGCATTCATAACAAAATCATTCTTTTCACATGCATCACGTTACCATTTCCCCACCATACATCTCATCATCTCTAAATAACAAAAATATCATCTGCATTATTTGTCCATCTTGCATATCCACACTGGAAAAAAAAATATCACTGCGGTATTATATATTCATTCATCATTTCATTTTCTCTTCATGCATTATATGAAAAAAGGGGGGAATTTATTTCTTTCACATCCACTTCAAAGGCATTACTCTCATGCATCATAAAAAAATTCCTCTTACATGCATCTCATATTCCTACATGCATCAAAATAAAAATCAGAAACTTCTCCATTATTGCATCATTCATCATCCATACCAATTTAAGGTATCCCTATGTCACATTCAAAAATCATCACGCATTTCATCTCCATCATTGTCTATGTACAACAAACATTCATATGTTCGTGCATTATACTTATTCAAAGAAAACATATAAAAAAAATCACCATGCATTCATACTAAAATGATTTTTCCCATAAGCATTTCATTATCACTCCCCTTACCATGCATCTTGTCATTTAGAAAATAACAAAAATATCATTCACCTCATCCAAAGTGCATCATCTTGCATATCCATACACCAAAAAAATAATAAATATCCCATTGGTATTATAAAAAAATTACATTCATTCATTATTTCATTACTCCTCTTCATGCATCATAAAGAAACAAAAACAAAAGTCCTCATGTATCTCAAATACTGCTCCTTCATATGTCATAAAAAACAAAGACAAAAGTCATTTATTCCTCTCACATCCATCTCAATGGCATTAATCCTCTCACATGCATTAAAACAAAATTAGGAATTGCTTCAATTTCTTCTATTCTTGCATTGTTCATCATCCAATAGTTCTTTTTGTCATTTTGTTAGCCTCTCACTCTAGTTGAATTTTTTTTTTTAAAAAAAAAAATAAGTAAAAAAAAATAAAAAATAAAAAATCACACACTTTCTTAAGGTATGATTACGCATTTCATTTACCTGCATCATTGTCTGTGTACAACAACATCCATATGTTCATGCATTCTGTTTTATTCAAATAATTTTTCAAAAAATAAAAAATGAAACTCATAAGATTTTTTTTTTGACACACTGTTTGATGAGAGATGATGCCTTCCTGAAAATATATTTTAATTGATCCCTCTTCCTTGGAAAATGTTGTCATTCCCTAACTTGATTCACCAACATCAAGTCCTTTACCCTTCACCCCATATACATCCTACTCATACCTACAACATTTATGGAAACCATCCACCCACCTAACCCTTCAATGGAATTCACCAAAACTCCTCCACCATCATGGTCACTACAATATTGACCATATCATAGGCTTGACCCTTAGCCACTGCGTGCCCCACCAAGGACACCAGCCAACATATATCTCACACCCGTGATAAGAAGCTTAAACGTCTATTTTGTTAACTTGTGTGGTTTTGACAATTAAAATTGCTCTATCTTAAGCGGTGTTAACTCTCCACGAAGCATTTGCAAAATAAACTAACATGACATGTGTGTTTATCGTTGTTCGAGTCAGTTATACTACCCCCATTTTTCTTCATTTTCAAAACCAGATCCAACCATCCATAAAAGGCCCAGTCCCCACAAGAGTATTCCACTTCACGAATAACACTTTGTATGCTCCATACTGGGGTAGAGTAATGATCACTAAGATTTTCTGCTAGCATTCTAAACACTCGTGCAAGTCCTTTGAGTAAAAAAAAAAAACAAAAGAAATCCAAAAAAGAAAAGCCCGTTAGGTTGAAAACTCGCGAGAGCAGCCTAAGCAAAAATTAGGGCATATAAAAAAATAATAAATAAGGAAAAGCAAATATGTTAAAATGAAGTTTTGTCCTATAGTTACAATTTCGAGAAAATAAGCAATCATGTTTTGAAGTGAAGCTTGGCAACTTTCCCGCATCCTAAAAAGAGAAATACCCTTTGCCACCCACTTCGAGCCAAGAAAATCAAAAATCTTTCAAACACCTTAGACAATGATCAATCCCATATCTAACAGCTCGCTCAGCTCGAAAGAAAAAAAAGAAAAATCACAAAAATGTGAAATTCAAAAAAGAGGATTAAAAAAGAAATCCTCAAAAAAAAAAAAGCAGTAGAAATTGCGAGCTGATACATAACCTCACCAAACACAGAAGATATCCTTGTCCGAATAAACCCACAAACACCTCCTTAGGCCGAATTATCATTTCTTCCACAAAATCCAAATCATTGGCTTCCAGCACTTCTCTGAATCTACTTATCTTTTAAAAGGTCATTGTATCAATAAACCATCAAATACCTCTCTGAGCCCATTTGAGCCTATACTCCACAAGCCCATAACCATTGACCACATTACCCATAACCTTTGACCACATTACAAACCCTCCTTTCATAAACCCCTAGCCATTAGCCATATTACAATCCTAAGGCCTATTCTGATCAATGATTGGTTGCTTCCATTTTTCTCAAAGCTTATACTATAGGATAAAATAATCAGAATAATTTATTTGCTCAAAAAAAAACAAAGAGAAAAATATTATTACAAAAGAAAATAAGAAAAAACTTAAAAGGGCTTGCATGCTCGAAGCTCATCAAGAGAAGATAACAGTGATCATCAACAAAGTGAATTTTCATCGAACCAAAAACTCTTGACTGTCTTAGCTTGTGGAATCCTTCCCAAGGAAAACCACAGATCCCTACTAAGGCAGTTACTTATCATATCAAAATGGGGCAATACCTCACCCTCCATTCCACTCAAACTCAGGGAGATTTTTTTTAGCATCCCCAAAACACCCTCATCTTTCATCCCGTTCATATACTACGCTCATGCAGCCGTACCAAACCAGTTTCCAAACCATTATTCTAACTTTACACCCTGTCACAATCCCACTCGAGATGGGGCAATCTTCACCTTTCAGGGATTGGGGCAACTTTGTCCTCTTATAGACCGGGGCATCATATCCCTTGGGCCGAAAGAATCCTTTTGCCTCCCATTCCATTCATTTCTAGTCACGCGTCACCCCAATACCAGCATATTTCCCAATCCCTCAATCAGTCTATATCCTTAGTTGTCATTGTCCTCCCTAGACAAAGGCAGACTGTTTCATTCCCCACTATTTGAAGTCAAAATTGGGGCAGTCAAACATTTCTTACCTTGGGACAAGCTTATCTCTCATAAGCTTGAGCCAATAAACCTCATCCGTCACTCCACTCGCGTGTCACATACCCTACATTTCTTGAACCCTGAGTCAACTGGCACATTCATTTGCATTCGCATTATTTTTCATGTTTATTAAGAAAATGCTTCACAGAGAGAGACACACGATAATGACAATCCCTCTAAGTTAACATCTTAGACTTGAAAGCTTAGTCATCATGGGTCATCATAACCAAATGAGAACCCATCTGCAAATACACATCTCAATCTCTAGAAAAGGCACTAATACATTGCTGCAAGCCACACTTTTCAAGATGACAATCTTGAGCTTACCAGAGTTCAAGTCCAAGCCATCAAAAATCTTTCTTCCAAGGAACGATCAATTCAAAAGGTTCAGCTCTCTGTTCCCAGCATCAAAAGTTTTGTTTCTCATCAAACATTTTTGCATCCTTACAAAAACAAAAAAGTGTTGTTACCAACAAATCATGCATTATACATGTCCTCATTATTCTAGAATTAAACCATGCATCTGATCATACTCATCACAACTCTTTCATACAAGTATGATACATGCATTCACATTCCACTTGTTTTGCCTACACAATTTTGCTTCTTGTGCATTACGCATTGCGTATGCGGGCATGCATAGCCATGCTTAACATGTATCGCTTCAATAAAAATGTCAAATGCCGGTTGCATCATTACCAAAAGTCTGTCTACATCCCAATCAATCACATCATTGCACCATGTATTTAGGCATTTCCTTTTATTCACCGTAGCGTTTGCATCAAAATATTACGTATCCATCACATTCATATTCTCATTTCATGCATTCATCAAATACCAAAAAGACAATAAAACGAAAAGACAAAAAAAACCTCCCACATCCCAACAAACATCCAATCATTGCATCATACAACATCAAGTCATGCAGCTACCACGACCCTTCATCTAAGCATTACGTGTGCACGTTCATTCATTCATTGATTCATTCATTCATTCATTCTTTTATTCATGAAAAGGGGCAAAACAAGAGAAAACCAAAAAGGCAAAAATCATCCACATTGCACCCGTTACTCCCACAAAAGCATAGGTCATTCCATCATGCAATCAACAGTACATTTGCATTCGCATGTTATCTGCATCCGCATCCACAGCTTATCAATTTCTGTTTCCGACCAACTTCAACATCCATCATTCACGGGCCTTTTGTAGTCCATTCACCTTCGCATTGCACATTCATCACATTGCATACCGTTAACACTTTTTTGCTTCGACAGACGTGCCAAGTGCCGGTCTCATCGTTGCCAAAAGCTTTCTACTTCACCAATCATATCATTTGCTATGCATTCATGTGTTTCCTTTATTCACCATAGCATTTGCATCAAAGTATTACATTCGCATTATATTCACATTCGCATTGCATGCATCAAGAAAAGAAGCAAAATAAATAAGAAAAAAGCAAAAAGAAAAATCCATCCATTACATTCATCGTCACACCAAAAATTAATCACTACAGTCATATTCACATATCATTCACCGTTGTCAACTTTCTCATTCCATCAGGTTCAACACCCATGGTATACCCATTTCATTCATCATCTCACGTTCATCACATTACATACATGACATTGTTTGCTTCGATAGATGTCCGAGTGCCGGTCTCATCGTTGCCCCCAAAAAAAAGTTTTTTTTTTTTTTTTTACATTACTAATCATATCTTTGTACCATGCATTACATTTGCATCACATTCACACTTTGCATTTCATACACTCATATACCAAGAAAAAAAAGAGAAAAGCAAAAAAGACAAAAAGAGAAAAATTGCTCATTCCATCACATTCATCATTCCACCAAAATCAATCAGCACGACCACATTCCTACTTTATCTGCATTCACACACGTTGTTCGTCAACCTCCATGTCCCATCAACTTCGACTCACAGCATCTGCCACATTTCATTCACCCCATCGAACACTTACCATTTCACATACCTATATTGCACGCATATATCATTTATCGCATTTTCAGATATGCCAGATATAGATAGCTTTTCCCTTCTCAGGTAAATGCATTCATTAGGTATGTCCTTGGCAAGTACGCCATGTGTCAATCTCAATAATTTGTTCCCTCAAAGTCAGTGCTCCAAGCACTGGTCTCATACCACAATTCAGAATCTCAATACTCCTTTAGACCCCCTAGTGGTCCCTCAGAGCCCAAGCGCTCCTTCAGACCCCCAGCGGTCCTTCAGAGCCCAAGCGCTCCTTCAGACCATCAATGGTCCTTCAATCCAGATCGCACGTCGCGTTATCGAGCAACCGACGGATCATCCGGCCCCAGGCCCTTCAGACTAGCTGTGTCCGCCTAAAAAACACAGTGCACGTCCTTCGAGGTGCGCAAATCAGGTCAACGATCTGATTTTGCCCCCATGGCCGCTCGAAAAAGGCCACCCTCCGAGCAGACCGTTTTACTAGTTTCATTGCTAGTTTGCGCTCCATCAGACCCATTGGTCCATCAGGCTTAGGCATGCCCTTCAGACCTCGTCGGTCCTTCAGTTTAACTCCAATCAATGCGTCAAGCATCGGCTGCGAGTTAGACCATCAGAGCCCCAAGTGCTCCTTCAGGTCCCCGGCGATCCTTCTTTACTTTTGTTCTATATCAACCAATTATTTTTCAATAATTTCTAAAAAATAGTCTTGACAAAATTAGCGTCTTTTTATCTTTATTTCTATTTTACTTGAGAAATTTGAAAACCCTCCGTATTTCCTAGTAAAATATAAATAAAGAGGGGCAGCTGTCATACCCCAATTTTGTCCGGCTTAGGTCAAAACCCTAATTTTCAATCAAAAATAAATCAAGTCTTAGCATTCATCCTAGAGGTTAGGAAGAGCATCATGCTTGCATCTTAGAAGTTTCAGAATGCATTTTAGGGTTAGAAAAGCATTGCATGGCATTTTAGAGCACTTTAGAGCATGTCTAGGGTTTCTAGGGTTTTTCCTAGTTCAAAGGGTATTTTGGTAATTTCGCCAAAAAGACTTATTTTCTCATCATGCATGTATTTCTAGAGTTTTAGAGTCATCCAAAGGGTCTCAGGATCATTGTTAGAGTGGAAATGAAGTTTGGAGCAAATTAGGGTTTTTGGGACCAAAAGGGCATTTTGGTCATTTCACTAAAATAAATAATTTCTCGGTAAAAACCATTATACATCTCTTGAGGAATTTATGTGAATCCAAGTGAGTATAGTTGTGTATTTTTTGTGCATCATGAGAATATTTTTGGCATGAAATTCGGTTTTTGAACAAAAGGGTAAAATGGTCATTTCCTTTGGAGTGGGGTCAACAAATCAATTTTGGGATTGGTGAGATCATAAAATTCAGAGCCCAATCATTGAATCATGGGACATGGCCCAAAATGGTAAGATTAATGGAGAATTATCTAGAAAAAAAATCAAGAAAAAGAAAGGATAATTAGAAAGGTAGTGGGAGACAAATAGTACAATGACAACTTGCAATTGCTCTCTCTCTCTTATCCTTTGACTGCGAATTCCAGCCCTTTTTTCCCCATTTTTGGTTTATTTTATTGATTGCAAATTGTGTTTAAATCATGGCCTTCCATTCAAGTGTTAAATGCAATCCTCACCCTTCATTTGAATTAAAATGGCACTCTTGTAATATGCTTCATGAGAAAATACATTTTTGTAATTAAACTTATCCTTCACTCACCTCCTTAAGCTACACCCCTCAGCCCTCTCTCTCCTCACTTTGTGCTTTCTAATTGCCCCTAATCCATGTGACATTTGATCTTGACCTTTGGTTCCAAATTTAGATGCAATCCTAGAGCACCTAAAAAAATAAGAGACTAAATTACCCTTAAACCTAGTTTCATCCTATAAATACCTCCCTCATTCCCACACCTAGGATTCATCTTTTTTGCTTCTCATTTGCCTCTCATTCTCCTACACAAAAACCCTAGCACACCAAAAGCACCTCCTCCCCCTCTCCTTCCTCACCAAAACCGTAGCCTCTCCCTCCCTCCTCCATATATTTTCTTCAACTTTTCACCACCAAATCCTCCATTTCTTGTTAGATCACCATCCTTCCTTCCATTCTCTTCAAGGTTGTATCATCAAATTGCTAGTAATTTTTTGAGCTTATCACCTTCTTCATTTCATTATAGTTTTGAGGTAATCCTTGAAGCTTTGCACCTCATATTTAATTTTCTTGCATGATCTCTCCTCTACTCCAAACTCCTTCTTGATTGTTGTTTGCTTTGAGGATCCATTTCAAACATTTTGACAAAGACTTAGGGAGCTTTGGGTGTTTGAGATGGGTCCTTGGCCTTGAAGGAGATATTCTTCTATTTGAATAATTTCCCTTGCATCTTTACATATTATGCACTAAATTTCATAAATAAATTGTTGTCTATGGGCTCTAGCATTTTCGCATATCATGAAAAAAATTAGGGTTGATATGATTTTGTTGCACTTCCTTGCTTAATCGTATGAATCCTTGTAAAAAAAATAGATCTATGTTGCTTTGTGTTAATTTTGTTGTTTTCTTTATTAAATAAAATGTGGATCTATGTTTCCTTTGGTTCCCATGCTTATAGATCTAAAAATATTTCTAAGTTGATTTTGTTGTTGTTCTTTGTTTAATGATGTTAAATCTTGTTATTAGTATTTCATTTTAGTGTTAAATGTTACTTTTGTTGTTTGATGATTTAGCAATATGATTCCCACTAGTGCCTAGTGCACCTTGACCTAAGTGGTGAAGATTGCTAGAAATGACTCAATTTAGCGATGTGTTTATTTAATCTTTGCATTTTCATTTGCTTATTGTAAATTGTTGATGATAGGCAAGTTGATTCTCACTAGTGCCTAGTGCACTTTTCCCAAAGTGAGAGGATTGCTCTATGTGATTCAACCTAGTTATGTGTTTATTTAATCTTGGTATTTTTAATTTGCTTATTGTTCATTGTTGATGATAGGCAAGTTGATTCTCACTAGTGCCTAGTGCACTTTTCTCAAAGTGAGAGGATTGCCCTATGTGATTCAACTTGGCTTTAGTGTTTATTTACTTGCTCTTGTATTCTAATTTTATTATTGTCCATTGTTGATGATAAATCATATGATTCCCACTTATGCCTAGTGCATCATATTCTAAGTGGTGAGGATGGTTTTAGATGATTCAACCTTCTCCTCTCAATTTCTTAATGAATAAAAGATGAGATAGTTAGGTTTATGGTTTAAGGTCCATGGGGTATTGCAAAGGATAGGTTACCCAAAACCTTGATGCTCCCTCCTCTTTGATTGTGTTATTAGCCTTTGCGCCCTTATTCATGAATGCAAAGGATAGGCCTACCTTAGCCTTGATGCAATTTCTCCTTTTGTTCATGTTATCGAGAAATCGTTGCTCATATGTTCCTTAGTTTAATTAAGACAATTCTATGCCTATGATCAATTGCTTGCTTGTTTTTGATGCATTTTAAATGTCTTGATTCAATTATATGCCATTTCATCCATGTGTATGACCTCCTAATGAAGACGTAAGTCTACATGCATGTTGTAGCATAGAGTCATTAGGGTAAATACACCCCTTCCTACACACACACATTTGCTTTGAGAACTTCATCTTGCATCCTTGATAAGTGGATCTTTTGATCATATTGGCATGTTTAGTCTTAATTAATGTTCAACATATGCATGATTCCGTAATCATTGAATGTGCTTGAATTTTGTAACCAATCATTGATAATAACTACACCCCTTTCTTTTTCCAAAAAAAAACTTTCAAACTCTTTTCCAATTAATGCGAGTTATTAGTGACTATCACTCAAAGCCTTGGCTTGTTTGATTGTCATGAACGCCATCAAGGGTTATTAGTAATGATCACTCAAAGCCTTTGCTTGCTTGATCATTATGAAAGCTTTTCCCCTTTCAAACCCTTTTCAAAAACATTTTCATTAGAACTACGTCGCTTTGATTCCCATTTGGGATACGTAGGAGCGAGTCTCGTTCTCGTCAAGCGCAACAAATAAAAATCCTTTTCGCAACCCTAAACCAATCATTTTCACAAAACAAACCAAAAAGTCATTTTCAAACCCATTGTTATTAGTGACTATCACTCTAAGCCTTGGCTTGTTTGATTGTCATGAATACTATCCGGAGTCATTAGTAATGATCACTCAAAGCCTTTGCTTGCTTGATCATTATGAAAGCTCTTCCCCTTTTCAAACATTTTCGAAAACCAAAAAAACCAAGAACTACGTGTGATTTGATTCTCTATCAGGAGATACGTAGGACCAGAGGGCGGCCGACCTCTGTCAATTGCATTAATAAAAAAACTTTCTTTTCTCTTTTAATTCACTTTTCTCCTTTTTCTCAAAAAGTACAAAAATAAATAAGTGTTTATCGATTCCTTTTTTTTATTATTATTATAAGGGTAAAAACATTATTTTTGAATTAATAAATGTTTACACATTTAGTTAAAAGGTAACCTTCCTTAGGAAGGATGTCGTAGGGTGCTAATACCTTCCCTACGCATAAACGACTCCCGAGCCTAAACCTGGTCCGCAAAACCCCCTTTATCCATTCAATAGGGATTTTCCAATGTTTGCCCTTAAACAAAACTTTGGTGGCGGCTTCATTGCAAAAATGACGAAGAATCCCTCCTCCGCCTTCCAAGCACTAGAAATTGCAAATGCTACCTTTGTGGGGGACGGGGCCCCATCATTAAAACCAAAGCTGTCCAAAGCTGCATTGATGATTGCTAAAGTCATGACAAGCAAGGGTTATCATGCTGGAAGTGGTTTAGGGAAGACTGAACAAGGGATCCTAACACCCATACAGCTGCGTGAAAACAAGGACAGATGTGGGATAGGGTACCGGCCTAGTCGCATTGACAAAGGAAGGATCGCCGCAGAAAAGAAGGAGCGGAGGTTGGCCAAACTTGAGGGTCGAGAGCCAGATATGAAGAAGATTTTTATCTGCGACATAAAGCAAAGCTTTCAGAGCGCAGGAATGCTAGATCCTAACCAGGTTGCAGCTATTGAAGATGATTCAAGCGCTGAAAATGGCAGTGTCAGTCTTGTGCGTCGTTGTCCAGCAAGCAAAAAACTCAAGAATTGGGAGATCGTCGATTTTCCTGTAGTTTTTAGTTCAAAGTAATGTTTCTGTAATGCAATCCTATGGCTCTGCCCAAGGCCTTAGGACATTTCATTCGGGCACACATGTTTCCTTTCAATATCAATATCAATAAAATGTTATTTCAGATTCTCCAATAAATTTCAGTTTTCTTTTGCACTTGCGTTTTATTTTCTTTTGGCTCGTTTTTCATTCCGTCAATTTATACTAATGCAGATTTGAAAAAAACACCGTTGAAAATAACAACGCCGATAATTCATACTGTGACTTTGAGCACCCCATTAATCAAACTGAGGAAGATGTTGAAGATAACTGGGAAACTCCTCCAGAATTAATGAGGATGATGGAACAAGAGGAAAAAGTGATCCAACCCCACGAGGAACATACTGAGACAATAAATTTGGGCTCAGAAGAATATAAGAAAGAGATTAAAATTGGCATCACGATGAAAGACAGTGAGCGAGAGAAATTGGTTAAACTCTTGTTCGACTATGTTGACATCTTCGCATGGACATACCAAGACATGCCTGGACTGGACCCCAACATAGTCGAGCATAAGTTACCAGTAAAACCCGAATGCCCGCCAGTAAAGCAAAAGCTAAGAAGGATGAAGCCGGAGATGTCACTAAAAATCAGAGATGAGGTCAAGAAGCAGTTTGATGCCGGATTCTTAGCGGTAGCAAAGTATCCCCAGTGGAGTCGCCAGCTGTAGCGACCGAAAAATCCGAAGGAGGGATTCTTCGTCATTTTTGCAATGAAGCCGCCATCAATATTTATTAAATAGGAAAACATTGAAAAAACCTTTATTTTTGGGTTCGGGGGTCGATTATGCGCGGGGAAGGTGTTAGCACCCCACGGCATCCTTTCAAAATAAAGGTTACCATTTAATTTAATGTGTAGAAAGAAAGTTAATTTAAAGAAAATGCTTTAATTTACCTTTTCATTATTTGCAAAATTGAAGAGGAAGACTTAATAAAAATTTTTGTTTTTTTTGCGCTTGACAGGAGTGGGCCCCTGCTCCTACGTATCTCCAGGTGCGATGGAGAAATCAAAGCTACGTAGTTCTTGGGGTAGAAAATGTTTGTGTGTTGTTGTTTTTTTTATTTATTTTTAAAATCGGGAGAGGTACTCGAGACGACCAAACAAGTAAAACTCAGGGTGGTCGTTGCTCATAGCTCGTTTGAAAACCAAAGCTGTTATCAACGGTCAAACAAGCTAAGCTCAGAGTGACCATTAATAACAAACCAATTTTTGTTTAGGAAAACATTTATTCGTTATTTGAAAAAAAAAAAAATAGGTTTGTGAGAGAAAATATTTATTTAGGGAAAAGAGATTTCCTTTTTTTGAAAAAAAAGAAACAGGGGGTGCAGTGGTAAAATAAGGGTGTAAATAAAAGGAAGGCTGCATTATTAAAAGGGGGTGCAGATAGTGAGCAGGCCCACGTTTTTTGTTTTCTGATGGGCTTAGGGGGGAGGCGTATGAAATAGACCGTGGGGGTGCAAAAAGTGATCTGATTAAAAAATAATTTTTTTTAAAAGAGGCAGGCCATATAAAACGCAGGGGTTGTAATCCAAAACCCTAATCTCTAAATTTTCCTCTCAGCGCCGCACGGGTTACCTTCTAACCCTAATCCTCACCCTCTTTCTCTTCCTCTCCGCCGCGACGTGCTTCTCGCCCTCACTCTCTAACCCAAATTTTTGCTTCCCACGGCGCAACTCTCTCCACTCTCTTCACTGACCCTAGCCTCGTCTCTTTCTTCTATACCCTAATCTCGCCTCCACCATAAACATCAAACTGAATCTCTCTCTCCCTCAACCGATCCACTCTCTGATCTGGTTTCTCTTGGTGACGCGGTTTGGTTCTGCGGTGGTGGTACGGTTCCGTCGGCGTTAGGTGGTAGTTGCGAAGTGAGAGTGAGGTCTGATGGTTCGTGGGGGTGGAAGGGTGGCCATCGTTTGGTGGTTGAGGGGTTGCGGTGGTTTACGGTGACTGAGAGGGGTTCACGGTGATGAGGGGTGGAGGTGCGATGGTGGTTCGGTGTAGACGGTTGGGCGTAGTGGTGCGGTTGGGTTCGTGGTAGGTCACGGTGGTGGTTGGGTGACAGTGATGTGTTGGTTGTGAGGGAGGAGTGGGTTGGCTACGGCGTCGTGGAGGGGTTGGTTCGCTTTGTGGTTCGCGGTGGCGTATAGTGTTGGTGACTGACGGCGGCTCACGGCGGCTCACGGCGAGGCTACGGTGGTTCACGGCGGCCGGAGGTAAAATTTCACTCCTTTCTCTTTTTTATCTCACTGTCTCTCAATCCCCCCTCTTCGCATTCGGTTTTTTTAAAAAAAAAAACTAAAAGGAACTGAAAAAAAATTTGTTGACATTACTTCAAACAAGGATGATTTTTAGAAACAGAGCCACATTTTCTAAAAAAAACTTCTACGAGGAACAGAAAAAAGACATAATGTACATGTAACCTGAGCAACAAAAAGATTTGGGACTGACCTAAGTGCCAAATTTTCAGAAACAGAGCCCTCGTGTGCTTCAGCTGCTGCCTTTTAGCCTTGCTGAACCTTAGCAATTAGGGTTTCAAACTAATTTTGACTCTAAATTTCGTTTGGATTTCTGTGTGTTCTTTTGTGGGTTTGAGTGTTTTCCAGTCAGTGTATGCTTATCCTACGACTGTGTGTTGGGATATTTTTCTGTCTATTTTGCTGTCAAATTGGTTGATTGTCTCTGCCCTAATTGTGTGCTACTGTTTGATATTTATAGGCAGATTGGTGTGATGCTGAGGACAGCAATTAGGGCAAATTTAGGGTGCTGTGGTGAGGAGGGAAAAGGACAGTCAAGGGCTCCAAGGACAGCTCCATCTTGGTCAGCAAAAGGACAGCTATTGGGGAGGAATCAAAAGGACAGCAGCTGGGGCAAATTTAGGGTGCCAAGGACAGCCAAGGGAAGGACAATGGGGAAGAAAAAGGATCAAAAGGACAGCCCTAGGGCAACAAACCAGCATGCTGCGCCCCTCTCCCTTTGATTTTGTATTTTCTGATTTCTTTTTTTATTTTCGGATTATTTTTTATTTTCCCTAATTTGTTTTTTTTTTGGATTATTGTTTTTTTTTGGTACTTTTTTGTGTATTGGACAGCTTTGTAATATAAATGGGCAGCAACCCTTTATGCTTTTTTTTTGATTCAATTAGAGAAAGGTAAAAAGAAAGAATTGGGCCCAACCTAAACAAAAAGGCTAAACAAACCCAATCACATAAATACAAACACAAGGTGTATAGCCTGCCCAATTACACAAGTATAGGCCCAACTAAATAAACTACTAGTCTTAGGTCCAAATAAGAGGTGCAGACCCAATTAAACCACAAAACTATTTGCAAATTAGACGAACAAATTAAACGATAAATAAACGAGGCGGACAAAATTGGGGTATAACACTTATGTAGTAGATCGCGTGTTCTTTCTTTCCTGACTCATCGTGTTGCCCCAGCACGCAGCCCATAGAGTTGTCTAGCACCGTGAGGTATAGGATGAGGGGCCTGCCAGACAGAGGTGGCATTAGGACGGGTGGATTTTGAAGATACACCTTGATTTTCTCAAATGCTTCTTGACATTTATCATTCCACTTCATCTCTTGGTTTTTGCACAGCAGTTTGAAAATTAGTTCGCAAGTTGCAGTCAACTGGAAGATGAATCGAGAGATGTAATTTAGTCTTCCCAGGAAACCACGAACTTCTTTCTCTGTTTTAGGTGCTGGCATCTCCAGGATTGCTCGTACCTTGTCTGGGTCTACCTCAATTCCTTTCTGGCTAACAATGAAACCCAACAACTTCCCTGACCTAACCCCAAAGGTGCACTTAGCGGGGTTCAACCTGAGTTTGTACTTTCTGAGGCGCTCGAACAGCTTCTGCAGGTTAACCACGTGCTCTTCATCAGTCTTTGATTTGGCAATCATGTCATCCACATAGACTTCGATCTCCTTATGCATCATGTCATGGAATAGGGTTACCATCGCTCTTTGGTAGGTTGCCCCGGCATTCCTCAACCCGAAAGGCATGACCTTGTAACAGAAAGTTCCCCAAAGGGTCACGAAGGTGGTTTTCTCCATATCCTCTGGAGCCATTTTGACCTGGTTATAGCCTGAATATCCATCCATGAAGGAGAACATCGAATGCTGAGCAGTACTGTCCACCAAAACGTCAATATGGGGTAGAGGGAAATCATCTTTAGGGCTTGCTCTGTTCAAGTCACGGTAGTCGACACACATTCGGACCTTCCCATCTTTCTTAGGGACTGAAACAATGTTTGCTACCCACTCAGGATATTTTGCCACAGCTAAGAACCCTGCATCAAACTGTTTCTTGACCTCATCCCTGATCTTCAAAGACATTTCAGGCTTCATCCGCCTTAACTTCTGTTTCACCGGGGGACATCCTGATTTCACCGGCAATCTATGTTCAACAATATCTGTGCTCAACCCTGGCATGTCTCCCGATATGTCCATGCGAATACGTCAGCGTAGTCGAACAAGAGCTGAATCAACTTTTTGCGCTCTTTATCCTCCATTGCGGTACCAACCTTGATCTCTTTTCTGTCCTCCTTAGTACCCAAATTGACCATTTCTGTAGACTCCTCATGGGGTTCGATGACCTTTTCTTCTTGTTCTACCATTCTCATGATTTCCGGAGGAGTATCCCAATCATTCTCAACATCTTCCTCGGCTTGATTAACCGGGTAATCAAAATCACAGTATGAGTTATGGGCATTGTTATTTTCAGAGTTTATTTTTGATCTGCATTAGAATGGAGCGGCGAATAAAAACAAAGAAAAAGCAACACAGATAAAAGATGAAGACGGAAATTTTATTGAAAATTCAAAATAACACTTTATTGATTGATGATTTTTGACGAAAACATGTGTGCCCGAATGAAATATCCCAAGGCCTTGGGCAGAGCCGAGGGATCTGCATTACAACGATAATTACTTTAAATTGAAAAATACGGGGAAATCCATGATCTCCCAGTTTTGCAGCCTCTCTCCAGCAGCACAGCAGCGCACCAGACCTACAGCACGGCCACTTGAGCTTGATCCTTCTTCAACCACATTAACCTGGTCAGGGTTCAGCATACCAGCACTCTGGAAGTTGTTCTTAAGATTAGCGATGACCATTCTCCCCTGATTGGGTGCCCTTCCTCTGAGTTTGGCTAGCCATTTCTCCCTCCCGTCAGATGCCAGCCTCTCCCGATCATCAAGACTTGGGATGTACCCAACACCGAACCTCTCAATATTGCCCCTCAGCTGGACAGGCATTACAATTCCTTGAGCAGCTTTTCCTAAGCCTTTACCAATTTGATACCCATGTCCCAGCATCACCTTTGCAGCCATCATGTCAGCCATGGACCACTTAGGCTTCCACCGAGGCTCACCTTCGACGAAGACAGCGTTTGAAATCTCCAATCCATGGAAAGCAGTCTCAAAGGACTCTTCTGCTGCTTCCACATAATATTCAGGTGGTGATCGATTTATCAATGTTTCTTCCTCTCCGGAGATCACTATCAGCTTTCCCCTAGCCACAAACTTGAGTTTCTGATGAAGCGAGGATGGCACTGCCCCAGCCGCATGTATCCAAGGACGTCCTAGCAGGCAACTGTAGGATGAATTGATGTCCATCACTTGAAAGACGACATAAAATACCTCAGGGCCTACCTGCAGCGGCATTTCTACTTCTCCAAAAACTTCCTTCACTGACCCATCAAATGCTCTGACCAAGGTGGAGCTCGGTTTTAGATATGAGCAGTCTACATCCAGCTTATCCATTGTAGACTTAGGCAGCACATTCAAGGATGAACTGTTATCAATAAGCACCCTGGCAAGTATATAGTCCCCACACTTGACTGAGATGTGAAGAGCTTGATTATGATTCTTCCCTGCCGGAGGCAGCTCAGTGTCTGAGAAGGTCAAGTAATTAGAGGCTACAATGTTGCCAACAATACCATCAAACTGGTTTACTGTAATGTCATGGGAGACGTGAGCTTCATTCAAGATCTTTAGCAGTGCAGCACGATGCGCCTCTGAACTAAGCAGCAGAGAGAGCATTGAGATCTTGGATGGAGTTTGATTCAGCTGGTCTACTACCCGATATTCACTCTGTCTCATTATTCTCAGGAATTCTTGAGCTTCTTTGTCCGAAACATCCCTGACTTCTACAGCTTCCTTGTCTTTTCCCTTACGGGCCCTTTCTTCATTTCCCTTGGATTGCTCTCTTCTAAGGTTTTCAGGAGTATACAACCTTCCACTCCTTGTGATACAACTACCTCCAGCAATGTTTGTTATATCCAGAGTGCCTTTAGGGACCTCCGCTTGCATTTGCACATTGCAGCTCCATGGAGTCATCCTAGTCTCCCCACTAGGGGTAGCAGCAGGTACTGGAATAACAACAGTCGAGGGTCTCGTCACAGCTAGGCTGGAATTCAGATTGCAGGGAATTTCAATCGGTCTCCTGAAGCCTCCATTGCCTGATTGCAAGGTAAATACACTTTCTTCTTTCTCCTGGATTCCCACTTGGACCAGGTGTCTGTCTAAGAGATCTTGGAGAATTGGTTTAAAGCCTTCACATGCCCCGATGCAGCGAGGATTATCACAGGCGTCTTTCCTAGCACAACCTTCTTTGATGACACCAAAACGGCATAATTCAGCATGGATGAAATTCAAAGGCATCTGAATGCAATCAACTTTTCTAACCAAACACTGACCCCCCCTGATGGTCGACGGCATTAATAGCAGATCCTCCATGCCCTGGCAACGGATTGGTGGCTACATTGGGTTGTTGAAATGATATGCTTTTCGTATCGAGTAATTCTTGCACCACATATTTGAATGCTTTACAATCCTCCACCACATGACCTACTGCCCCAGAATGAAAGGCGCAGGTGGCATTTGCGTTGTACCCTCTGGGATAGGGAGGCTGATATGGCTTCATTTGACGAGTACTGATTATTTTGTTGGTGATGAGATAATTAAACAAGTCCGTGTAGGACATGGGAATGGGATCAAAGACAACAGGCTTCCTTTCATTATAGTTCCGGTACTGATAATTTGATTGAAAAGGTTGTGCCAGTGGTGCCTGAGGAGGAACCGAAATAGCTTGCGGTGGATTGCTGTGCGACGGACCACTGGCTCCGATGACTGCATTAGTTTCACCTTCTTTCTTCTTATGAGACCCAAAAAATGGCTTTTTTTGACCGGCAGGAGGTGTCGGGCCCTGAGCTATTCTTCCGCTCCGCATACCATTCTCTACTCTTTCCCCTGTGACCACCATCTCAGAGAAGTTTGAGGCTACGCTGCCAACCAACCTATCATAATACACTGCAGGAAGGGTTTCCATAAACATGTGGACCATTTCTTTGTCCAGCAGAGGGGGTTTTACTTGAGCCGCAAGGTTCCGCCATCTCTGAGCATACTCTTTGAACGACTCGTTATCCCTCTTAGACATGCATTGTAGCTGAGTTCTATCTGGAGCCAAATCATTGTTATACTGGTATTGACGCATGAAGGCATCCGCCATGTCTTTCCAGCAACGAATATTAGTTGGCTCTAACTGCATGTACCAGTCAAGGGGAGCTCCAGCTAAACTTTCTTGGAAGCAATGCATCATTAAGTTATCATCACGGGCATAGGCAGTCATCTTTCGGCAGTACATTGTCACATGGCTGACTGGGCAAGTTGTCCCTCTGTATTTGTCAAAAGTTGGTGCTTTGAACTTGGGCGGCAGGACTAGATCAGGAACCAAGCACAACTCATGGGCATTCCTGACTCGGGAACCTGCCCCTTCAACAGCTCTTAACCTTTCTTCCAGCATCTGATACTGACTCCTAGCTTCGGCAGGGTAATTCTGTGGGAAACCGCCGGCACCATAGTGAGGGTTATTCATCGATACCGCGACCGGGGTCATGTGTCGGTGAGCAATATTCTGAGGGACTGGGCCCTGTACGTGTGGATGAACCATTATTGGTGAATTGAAACCCGCCGGAGTTCCTGGAGCAATAACAGGAATTGGGATTTGAATATGGGTTTGCTGCGTCCCTGTTCCAACTTCATTCACAACTGTATTAGGCTGAGCGTGCCCCGTGGTTCCTGAAGGATCTCTTCCAGGGTTTGCATCAGCAGCAGGAGGCGTATAGCCCAGTGGGAGACCATAGGGAGGCCATTGCACAGCTTGAAGGGTTTGAGAGATCCCAGACCCAGGAAGGGGAGGAGGATTGTTCATCCCAGCAGCAGCAGCAGCTTCAGTTGTGCCAACATCTCTTAAGGCACTTAGCACTCTTATGACCTCCGCCATTTGAGCCTTTAGGACTTCCATCTCAGCTTGATTCCCCTGATTCTGACCATGCTGACCCTGACCATTAGGATTCAGACCTCTTGGAATTCCGTCATCCTGATGTGGCTGCGGATTGTCCTGATCGGGGTTGGCTTGATTGTTTTCCATGTTTCTTGCTTGCAGACGCGTCCAATAGCGATGATTAACCAGCTTGCCTGATTTTCTGTTGACGGAACACGCTTATGAACACAAGAACGAATGAATGAATGCAATGCGAATGAATGCGTGTTTTGGTTTGTCTTGCTGAGAATCGCAGTGTATTATGTCTTGTCATAGATACGCAGGTAAATCTTTGATTATTTTTAATATATCACTTTCTTTGGATCCTACTGAAATTGGAATCTGGAAGCGAAACGGGTGTATTTAAACAAAATACTTCAAAATCTGAATCAAGAGTACGACATTCTGATACAATGATTGAAAAAGGAAAGGTACAATAAGACAAAATGGAAAATTACAATAAAGAAGCTCAAATACAAAGAGCTTTGACGTTTCCACTCCTTTTCCTTTTGTTGTTGGTAGAGGTACTTCCGGCTTTTCCTTTGGCTTCCTCAACTAGGGCTCTGCAGTACTCCACAAATTTGTACACCTCAAGCGGGGTGTTGAGGGGATGCATCTCAGTTTCAGCTTTTCTTAATTTCTTGGGCACATCCGCAAGAGCCTGGTTGACCAACTCTGATAGCTTGGAGAACTTATCCCTCCAGTGTTGAACTTCATCCCTCAGCTCAATGATGACTGCCTGCTCTTCAATCCTGCCGAGCAGCTCAACATAGCGATGTTCCCAATACTGACTTTCATCCCTCACTTGCAGGTATGCATTGCTGATGTGACAAAGGCGCTTCTTCAACTCATCAGAATCCTCTTGCTCTGCTTTTAGGGCCCGCTGATATTCTCTGAGGATGTTCTCGAATGAGTCTCTTTCTTGCACAACACTGTCTAACTTACTCTCCCATTCAGCTTGTAACATGCGGGATTCTCTTTTTGACTTGGCAAGCAAGCTTTTCGCAGTTCTCTCTTCCATTTTTGCTTCATCCCACAATTCTTTCCACTGATTGGCTTCTTCCAGGGCCTTCTTCTTCGCCTCTTGATTTCCTCCTTGGCTCCTTGCAGATACCTTTAAACTTCTAACTTGCTCTCCTCTTCCCCTTTTAGTTTCTGACTGAACTTCTCAATGGTAGCAGACTTTGTAACACCCCATTCTACCCGGCTATTTATCATAGAGATCAGAGTTTCAAAATTTCTTTTTGAATGGAATGCTACACATAAACTTAATCTAACAACGATCAAATCAGTATATGCCTTCCTTGTACCTTTATAATACGCAACACCATTACATAATTTAGGGTACTCTTGACTTTACCAACAGAATCCACTCATTATAATTTAGATGTCTCGCAGCGAAAAATAACATAATCTCGAAAGTGCCAAACAACAGCCTCATCGAAAAATCATTAAATCCATGCATATAAAAGTCAACAACAAATGAATAACATTAGGATTCCTAAGCCAACCCCCTAGGTGTCACGTATCAGAGCAGACCGACTCGGGAGTGAAAGGAGTAAGCCTTCACTCAGGACTACCTGTAGTAAACAACAACAGAAGGGTGAGTCTCAACTACATAATAAAGACTATAATAAGAAGTATATTCCATCATAGCATCACACTCATACAGTCACACAGTAGCATAGTTCATACAATCACCAACTCGCATGCTTATCATGAGGATGTATGCAATACAGTTATGCATGTGGTACCATTTTCCCAGACCGCAGCCTTATCATCATAATATCAACTCAGACCGCAGCCTTATCATTTTGATTTAGAACTCAGACCGCAGCCTTATCATCATAATTTAAAACTCAGACCGCAGCCTTATGTATGCATGAGACTCCATGACAAATCCACAATCATAATTCTTAACAACACGGTCCATGTATCCTATATCACATCTTTAATTAATCTTAGTTTTAGCCCCCATGGCCTCATCATCAATCAACACATTATTTTCTCATCTCAATCACGTCTCTATGACTAAGCTAGCTCTAGGGACCAATCTGTTACTATTAGGACCGAAGCCAAAAGACAAGGCACGGACGCACCACTTGGCGCCCTGGGCGGCACACTTGGCGCCCAACACAACACCCAAACGCACAACCACAATAGGTCACCTAAAAATTAAAACCGCTCTAGCCAAAATGTTCAAAATGGGATTTGGTCACGTGAATACAGAATTTGGCTAGGAAAAATATGTTCAGAACTCACAGCTCACCCCTAGGCACCACAACATAGTCAAAACAACACCCAATAGGACCATTTCAAAACAACAAGTGAAAATCTGGAAATTCTTTAGCCAAAGTGCTTAAAATACAATTTGGTCAGGTGAATACAAAATTTGGCTCGGTAAAATATGCTCAGAAATTGAATTGCACACAAGACACCCCTTAGACAAGCAAAAACGATGCCCAATAGGACCATTTCAAAACCACAAGTGCAAATCTGGAAATTCTTTAGCCAAAGTGTTTTAAATACAATTTGGTCAGGTGAATACAAAATTTGGCTCGGTAAAAACTGTTTAGAAATTGAAGTGCACACAAGACACCCCTTAGACAAGCCAAAACGATGCCCAATAGGACCATTTCAAAACCACAAGTGCAGATCTGGAAATTCTTTAGCCAAAGTGTTTTAAATACAATTTGGTCAGGTGAATACAAAATTTGGCTCGGTAAAAACTGTTTAGAAATTGAAGTGCACACAAGACACCCCTTAGGCAAGCCAAAACGATGCCCAATAGGACCATTTCAAAACCACAAGTGCAAATCTGGAAATTCTTTAGCCAAAGTGTTTTTAATACAATTTGGTCAGGTGAATACAAAATTTGGCTCGGTAAAAACTGTTTAGAAATTGAAGTGCACACAAGGCACCCCTTAGACAAGCCAAAACAATGCCCAATTGGACCATTTCAAAACCACAAGTGCAAATCTGGAAATTCTTTAGCCAAAGTGTTTTAAATACAATTTGGTCAGGTGAATACAAAATTTGGCTCGGTAAAAACTGTTTAGAAATTGAAGTGCACACAAGACACCCCTTAGACAAGCCAAAACGATGCCCAATAGGACCATTTCAAAACCACAAGTGCAAATTTGGAAATTCTTTAGCCAAAGTGTTTTAAATACAATTTGGTCAGGTGAATACAAAATTTGGCTCGGTAAAAACTGTTTAGAAATTGAAGTGCACACAAGGCACCCCCTAGGCGCACACCCCATGGGACACAGGCGCCCCAGGCGCCATTCTGGGCAACACAGGCGCCCAGACAGCAACACACGCACGCCCAGGCAGCAAACAACACACGCAACGCAACACCAACCCACTGCTACAGTACACAGAGCGCCATTTTCCCTAGGCGCTTGGCGCCCCATGCGACCCAACATCTACCAAACATCAAATTTCCAAAACAATTCATAACAACAACTCACAAAATACATTATGCTCATACCAACAACATTCATTCTCACATTTATGTATTAAGGACACAACAAGGCATAAAATCAACACATGTAATCTAACCTTAGCATAGGAAATCGAATCAATCACACTAATTACCAATTTCAACTAACCTAAACAAATCTAACAATTAACAAAATAATGTCAAGTGGGATCCTATGGTTTACATACAACCTATTATACTCTCTATTATCGAGTGAGACTCCCCTAACCTTGATTATGACGAACTAGAGCTCTTTCCACCGAAGCACCGACAAACCACCGCAACAAGAATTCTTCTCCTTCTTCTTCCCTTATTCACGAACACGCCCTCTCTCTCTTTCTCTTGGACCATTCGCGAATTGAACAAAAATAGGAAGGGTTAGGGAAACCGAAAACTCAAGCACTTGATAGAGAAAGGAAATCGAATCATAAAAGACTAGGAACCCTTACCTAGGATCAAGATGCACAAACCCTAACTCCTTAGCTTGAAGTCGCCTCCTTCCTTTTCTTCTCCTCTCCTTCGATTTTCTTTCTCTTCTTCTCTCCTTCGACTCACTTGCTCACTTTTGGCACAATTGGGGCGCAACCTAGACCCCTAGCGCCTAAGGAGCGCCTAAGCCAACGGGCTTGGGCTTCTTGGGCCGTCACTTGTAATTCCGGTATTTCCGATGCCATCCCCTTCAATTAAAATAAAATACTATATCATCATATAATAATAAAAATTAGTGCAACACTTTAAATAATTTAATTAATTACTTAATTAAATTATTTTAGGGTGTTACAGACTTCAGGGCATTTTCTTCTTTCAACCTTTTGTTCTTCAGAGCCATCTTCTCTATCTCAACTTGCAAAGTTTTCTTCTCTTCCTCTGCCTTCATCAGAGCCAACTTAACCTCGCCTAATTCTTCGACAACAGGGACACTGGCGTCTACTACTTCCCTCTCGACTTGCAACTCTTTTTGGTAGGGCAGTTGAACATTCTGGATCCTTTTTCCGAGCCACTGAACGAAGGTAATACCACTAGTCCTCTGAGCAAGCTCTACTTTTCCCATGCGAACCACCGTACTCCAGGCTTGCAAGACCTTTCTAAGCAAACTGTCATCTTTTGGTCCTCCTTCAAAGATGTAAAGCGGGAATATCATCTCTTCAGTAGGCGAATTCCTCATCGGATACCCCAATTGCCTCAGAGTCAGGGACGGGTTGTAGTTGATGCATCCCTTAGTGCCCATCAGCGGGACATTTTGAAAACCACCACAGCGGAAGACTACCTTAGGCCTATCTTCCCAGCAAGATGAGAGATACCAACGGATCGAGTGCTCATCTAGACCCCCTAGAAACTGGATCCACTCTTGAATACTCATAGCTTTCACCTCACAAGTTACAGCGTAGCCAATCAACTTTTCCACTCGTGTTGGGTTGGTGAAGGCATGAATGAGAAGCCACGCATACAACAGGTGAGAAGAGCAAGAGATTTTCTTCCTTCTCAAGTCACAATGATGAGTAAAAGCAGAATAAGTGTCAGCAAGGATGGCGGGAATTGGATTAATGGGGCTCCTCCCATTCTGAAAAGCTAGGAAAATACCAATAACGGTCACATCCACATACCTCTCAATCTGTGGAAAGAGAACAACTCCAAAAATTGTTAAGGCCAAAACTCGCTTGAAGACAACCCAATTTTTACTTCTGGCATAGGCTCCCATTAAACCTTCAAGGTAGCTCTGCGGGAAACCTATCACATTGTTCCTCTTCTGCTTTTGGAGCTTCAGATCCTCTACACTCACTTGCAATAATGTAGCGAACCCCTCATCTGTGTAGTACTGTTCTTGATACCGGTAGGGGACAGCTTCTGTCTGAGTGAAACCCAAAATCTGCTGATATTCCTCCAATGTGGGGGCCATTCGAAAATTTTTGAAAAGAAAGCACCTGATTTCTGGGTCATAGAATCTACTCAAAGCCACAATAGCCTCAGTCTGCACCTCTAGCAACAACAACTTCCGGAGGTTCCCATAAGCATTGTCAAACGATCCCCTTTCAATAGGTCCCATCAGGTCAACACATTTTTTCAGACTAGTCACATCTACCTTGTTTACAGCGGGGTACTCTGGCTGAAACTTTCGTGAGAGTCAGAAGGACAACAGTCCAATTGCCAGTCACTACTCGTTTCCACTCTCCTAAGTTTTGTCAGACCTTGGGTTTTAGGCCCCTCTCGAAGCACAATAAGCATAAGGTGTGAGTGTGTGTAGCGAGGACATACCGCCTAAAACTACCCACATATATCCCCACCTGCGAAGGAAAACCCAGAACAGTCCAGACAATAGCAAGCGATAACATGTTGCCTACACTAGGGTTCAATATCAAATAAGCTAGCCTAGAGTTTCAACAACAATCAAGTGCTTTGTTTACCTCAAGAAAGGGGGCCAAGAAGAGAGGAACATAACAAGATGGGGGGGAAATGCATGAGGGTACTAAGCACATAAGCAAAGACGAGGAAAAATAAACATGGAAGGAGAGAAAACAAATGCACATGCATACAACATGATAAGAAGAGCAAACCGAAAAGGGATAGAAGCAAACAAAGTATCCAAATCACATCGATAGCACACTAAACCACACATTTAATTAGTTAGGCTTGACCCACTTAAAAAAAAAAAAAAAGTCCCCAGTGAAGTCGCCAGCTGTTGCGCCCGAAAAAGTCCCAGAGGGAATCTTTCTTCGTTTACAACTTTTTAAAAATCAATGAAGTCGCCACCAATATTTTTTTATAAGGAAAATATTGAAGAAAACCTTTTTGGAAAACGAATGGCCTTTTAAAAACTGGAAAATTTGGGTTCCGGGGTCGGTTAGGCATGGGGAAGGTACTAGCACCCCACGTCTCCTTTCTATCGAAAGGGAATCTTTAATTAAACGTGTGGTTTTAAGTGTTGATTTGGAAAATACTTAAATTTGCCCCTTTTTCGAAGAGAGAATGAAAAGACTTAATGAAAATTTTTATTTTTGGCGCTTGACGAGAGTTAGCCTCTCGCTCCTACGTATCTCCTGGTGCGATGGAGAATTCAAAGCTACGTAGTTCTTGTTTGTCCTGAAAAGGGTTTTTGTTTTTTAATCTTTTTGGAGTTTTTCGCAAAGGGGTTGAGCGTTCGCAGTGACCAAACAACAACGGTTTAGAGTGGTCGCACTACTAACTCTTATGAAAATGAATTATCATTAACGACCAAACGGCAACAGCGCGAGTGATGATTAATGGTAATCGGCTTTTATTTTGAGCATTGAAAAGGTTTTCGCAATTGAAGGAGAGCGTTTGTGAGGACCAAACAACAACGGTTTAGAGTGGCCACACTACTAGCCCCCACAGGAATGAAATCATCACCCACAATCAAACGGCAACGGCGCGAGTGATCATTAGTGATGATTAGTTTTGATTTCGACGTTTGAAAAGATTTGTTTTTGAAAAGTGTTTTCGTTGGTTTTAATTGGAGAGAACGTCGTGATGAAAGGAATTTGCAATTGGATTGATTTTCGTTCGGGGAAACATTTATCCATCATTGGGAAAAAAGGTTTGTGAAAAAAAAATAAATAAGTTTATTTAGGGGAAAAGAAATAAAATTTAAAAAAGAAAGATAGGGGGTGAAATAGTAAAATGGGGGGTGCAAATAAAAGGAGGGCTGTATTATTAAAATGGGAGTGCAAATAGTGAGCCCAGCTCGTTTTTGGTGAGCTGGGCTGCGTTTCAAAAAAAGCCATGGGCTTCAGAAGGGGGCGTACGAGGTAAACAGGGGGGGTGGGAACAATAATCTGAAAATAAAAAAACGTGAAAAGACGAAAATACCCCTGCTGTGTACACTATAAATAGCTAACCTAAAATAGAAAACCCTAATTTTATCCCTTCTCTACGCGGCGCCCCCTTCCCCAAAGTAAACCAAACCTAAAAATTTTCTCCTTACTGCGCCGCAGCTCCCCCCCCCTTCGCTCCGCCATGCACACCCCCCCTCTCTCCTTACGCTGCCCTTCGCCTCCCTCTCTCTCTAAACCCTAACCTCCTCCTTCATCTTCTACACACGGCCATCCTCTACTCCTCTCCTCTCCGAATCTACTCTCTCCCTCTCTCTCTCAGATGCCCTCTCTCTTCTTTCCACCGCGTCATGCTCCTCCTCTCCTCGCCAAATCGTGACTCCGCGAAGGTGGTCGGGCGATCTAAACCGTGTCTGGTTATTTGGTTACGGTGGTGCCGATTGATAGGTGTAGTCGATGGGAGGACGCCGTCGTTTTAGGTGGATGAAGAGGGTGCGGTTGTAGGTGGAAGGTGGAGTGGCGGCGAAGGTGGTTTCGTGGTTGATTCGGCTAAGGGCTGAAGGTGACTGAGGGGTTTGGTTTTCTGTTGGTGGGTTGCGGCGGCGACGGCGGAGGCGCACGGCCAACGGCCACCGTCTATGGTGGTCGGAGCTTAGAGGTGGTTTCCATTCTCTTTTTTTTTGTTTTTGCTATTCTGCTTATTTCCTCTTCTTCTCTATGCTGTTCTGATTTTACTTTTTGATGTTTACGGTTTTTAGTTTCTCTGGGAATTCGTGGCTAGCGGCGACGTGTTTGGTGGTCGAGGGTGGCTGAGGCGGTGGTTGAATGGCGAAGATACGGCGGCGACCGGAGGTAAAATTTCTGCTTGTTGTTTTCTCGCTGCCTCCTCTCACAGTATCTCCCCCCCTCTCTTCATTCTGTTTCTTTTCTAAATGGATTGATTTTGACTTGTTGCCCTAAATTTTCAAACTGACCTATTACTAGTTAAACCCTTAACTAATTTCGTTTTCATAAACAGAGAGATAACAGCTGATTTTGAAAACCTTGTTTTATATTTAACATTGATCTTTCAAAAGGGGAAGAAAAGGATAAACTAAACCTATTGTAAATAACAAGATCATAATAAGGAAAGCGAAAATAAAACTACATTTTGGAAGAAAGCAGAGATAGGTTAGACCACCTTTTTCCAGCCTCTGAATGGGTTCCTGTTGCTTACTAGACTGAAAACTGCTACTGCTTCTGGGTGAAAAATTTGCTCCTGGTTGTATCTGAATTCCTCTTGTGTGAAGATTGCTCTAAAAATTGTTTTTTTTTTCTAATTTCTTAAGTTCACAAATGCATATATTTTGCTGTGTTTGCTACTGTTTTTGTGAATTGTTCTCTGTGTGTGTATATTGCTGTCTGTGAATTACTCTCTGTGTATCTGTTTATGAGTTTTTTTGTTGTTGCTGCTACTGTGTTTGTGTATATGAATCTGTGGGTATTGTGTCTTGCCCCCTTTTCCTTGTGCTTGCTGTGTCTCTATTTATAATGGGTTTCTGTGGTGTAGGTGTGGTATGCTAATGCAGGGGATCAAAACTCATGGGGGACAGAGCTGTTGGCAGCAGTGACTCAGAGGAGCAGCAAGGATGGCAGCAGGGCTGCTGCCACTGCAGCAGTGTTTTTGCTGGAAATGGAAGAAAGCCAAGGGACAAGGAGAAGGCATCCTCAGCCTCATTCTCCAAATGAGCAGTCGCTGCTGCCCTGTTTTTTTGTTTCAGAAATGTACTTTTTTTTATTTTAATTTTTGTACAATTCTGCCTTTCTTTTTTATTTATTATTTTTTCTTGTTTGTATATGTAACAAAAGTTGACTTATGTATTTGTAACAAATTAATAGAAAAACTGTTTATAAAAGTAATTTTTGAAATCTGATTTTTTTGTATATAAAAAAAATGATTGATAAACTAATAAAAATACATGGATAACAATAACCGGCAACGAAACAAATACGCGTAAACGATGAGACGCCAACGCGCATGCGCAACGAGTATCGCGACGCTCACACTACTAAAAACGATACATGCAACAAACGAGAATAAAAATTGCACGAGATACATATTTTTGTGCTCTTTTGAAAACAAGAAAAATACCCGTTAAAATTGGGCATTCACAAAAATACAATTTTTTCAATTAGGCGGACAAAATTGGGGTATTATAGTCAAAAACCATTTTTACGAAATTACGTTTTAATAATAATTCATACGATTGATTGGTTGACATTGTGGTTGTTTGTATTGATTGTTGTCTGGACTGGAATACTGTTTGTTATGTTAGGGCATCGATCGGAATGAAACTTAGAATCGAAACGGAATGGGAAGAATTTATGAAAACAGCAAATTCTAGGTTACTGATGAACACGCCCGGATCGTGCGCCCCAGTGGCACGAACCGTGCGCGTTGTTCGCAGGTGGCCTGAAAGGTTTTAAAACATGGCACGGACCGTGCGCCTTAGAGCACGGACTGTGCGTACCCTACACAACTGTGTTTCAAAATTTCTGGAAACACGCACGGGTCGTGTGCCTCCAGGGCACGAATCGTGCGTGAGCTTCTGTCACCCATTTTCAAAATGCACCTTAGTCCATTCCAAATGATACCAAGTTTCTTCTAATCATTTCCCCAATGATTGTAATGTATGATTATCATGAAATGGTGTGTGCTTGAGATAAAATTCTTAAGTTATGAAAGTTACGAAAACCGTACTTTAATATACGCGAGTGTACACAAGTTAAGTTAAGATAAAGGACTATAAGTCCAAACAAGTCAAGTCAAGATAAAGGACTATAAGTCCATACAAGTCATGTAAATTCTCAATCCATGTAAATACAAGTCAAGTTACTTTCCCTTGAGGAAAGGGAGGATTATTTTCCATAAAGGAAAGGTAGAATGGCATACATAATAATATATGTATATCAAGGGTATGTATGTTATGATATCAACTTTGCGTAAAACTAAAACTTTATTAGATAATAAATAATATTCCAATTTGGTACATGGGTTATAAAATGAGAAACACAATTTCTCTATTGGAGAGTATTTAGTCTCAGCATCATTGAGAATCCTACTAAGTTAATAATCTGCTCGCCTGGTTCCATCATCATCGTCCTGTGCTAGCAAGCAGCTGATGGCTTGGTCCTCTGCATCTATGTATAGCTTCAAAGGTCTCCTAGGAAATGGTGGCACTAGAATTGGTGGATTGGCCAAGGCACCCTCGATCTGATCAAAGGCGTATTGTTACTCTGGTCCCCATACCATCTCCTCAAAATTCTTAAGTCTCACCAGAGGAGAGAACGCTTTCATCTTCCCCGCAGAATTGGAAATTCATCTCCTCAGAAAGTTGATCTAGTCGAAGAGGCTCTGTAATTCCTTCTTAGTCCTTGGTGGATTGGCTTCTAAGATGGCTCTGGCCTTATTCATATCCACTACAATTCTTTGGATGTGAGCTAAGAAGCCCAAGAAATTTCATGCTGAAACAACAAATGCCCACTTAGTGGTATTCATTTTGAAATTGTGGAGTGTCATCTATATCATAGCTTGTTCAAACTCAACCAGATGCATTTCAAAACTTTTACACTTGACAACCACATCATCAATAGATAGTTCCATCCTCTTGTCGATTAAGTCATGGAAGACTGCATTCATCGCCCTTTGATAAGTAGCTCCGACATTCTTTAGGCCAAAAGGCATGACCAACCATTCATAGATGCCTAAGGCACCAGGGCCCCTAACGGCAATCTTATGGTTGTCCTAATATTTCAGCTTGACATTTCTCGAATACCTTCACCAATTGCATGTTGTTTCCAATCTCTTCACGTTACTTCCATCTGGCACGTATACAGTAATCTCTCCCTACACTACTTTGATGTCTCCCTCATCTTGATTCAGATTTAGGGGTTACGATTTTCTAGTGTTAGTGCTAAGTGAGGTTTGGAAGAGTCCCGCTACCGACTCGAACAAACTTATTTTTTAGGGGTATTAGTCTTGATCCCTCGAGTTCCATGTATGTCCTCTACAATGATTAGCAAGAGTTGTTGGAATCAAGTGGATCCAGAAACAATAACTCTTAATTGATTTTAAAGATAACAAATTTCATAGGAGAGCAATTGTACTCTAACATGTTTTTTCAAGTGTGTAAGATGTGCCAAATCTATATGAAAAACAATGTTAAGAGATATGTATGGAATTCATGACTAATTTGTTTGGTTTATTTTAATAAGGATACAGAAGGAATTTAAGAAAAATAATAAGGGTAAAAATGCCAAAAAAACGTGAGACGCTATACGCTATTTGCTGAAACGCTACATAAATTAGCATTTGAGAAAACGCTAAAAACTACCTGCTTTCATATTAAGAAGGAGGTTTGATTATCTTTTCTAGAATAGGAAAACATATATTGTGATTTTATTTTTTACAACCTACATTACTAACCAGGTAATATTGTTTCATTAAAATAAAATTAATTAAAGATGACCAAATCAATTTACATTCTTTTTTGGAAAAGAAATAAATTTACTTTCAAACAATACTATAATTAAAATTTTCAAATCAATTTATCTAAAATAAATTAATCAGCATATCAATCATTTAATTTAAAATCTATTCATTCTTTATAGGAATTCTTAATAAAACTTTTATAATCAAGATTTCGTAATTTATAATGAAAACAAATGGTGAAAATTGAAATAGAATAGGGTTAAATATGTTTTTAGTCCCTACAAAATCGGCTCCTTCTAAGTTTAGTCCCTACATTAACGAAATAGGCGTTTTGGTCCTCATCTTATTTTGCCGTTTTCAATTTTAGTCCCTCATGACTTTTAATAGCGCTTCAAAACTTTTAATAGCACTTTTTTGACCTTTTATAAGCGCTATTAAAAGTTTTGAAGCGCTATTAAAAGTCATGAGGGACTAAAATTGAAAACGAAAAAATAAGATGAGGACCAAAACGCCTATTTCGTTAATGTAGGGACTAAACTTAGAAGGAGCCGATTTTGTAGGGACTAAAAACATATTTTACCCAATAGAATATAAGTAAACTTTGAAGGAACAAATCTGGAAATAAAACTATGAGAAAGGAACTGAGCATTGAGTATATCAAAAGTGAAAGTTATGATATGATGTAGCACCCCCTTAATTAACAATTATGAAAGAAACAAATCGATATCTCCAACTGGGGTCAGGATCCTCTCCATTTATTGTACTGTTCCAGTACGAGAGAGAAAAACTCAGCAAATAAAATAATAATATTTTATAAATATTATTATTTTATTTGTTGAGTCTTTCTCTCTTCAATTGGAATTGTAAAGTAACTGGAAAGGATCCTCATCCTTCAAAATGGCGGTGCAAAGGAACAATGGACTACAACATAGTAGCAAGATGGCGGCAAGACAGCGGCAACGTGCCGATAAATGTCGATGCTTATGGTGTTTTTCTTTTATCTCAAAACATTCTAACTTTTTTATTTTAAAATTTAATTAGATTAGATATTATAAATGCTTAATTACAGTTTTGGTCTCCTATTATGATCAATTTATGATTTTAGTCCCCAAATCTTTTTCCATGAAATTAGTTCACCCATTTTCCCAACTTCTAATTTTTTAATCAAATTCCCTCCCTAATTTCATCAAACATTTTGCTGACTTGGGCCTTATTAGTCCAACGTCACTAGTGGAAAAAGGGGACTCAAAGTCGGATATTTTGGACTTTTAAAGTCGGATGTTGGTCCGACTTCTATTAGAGTGACTTAGAATGTCAGAGGGATTTAACGTCGGGTTAAGGTCTGACTTAAAAAGTAGGATTTTAAGTCGGATCAAACAGCGTCCGACTTTAATTACCCTTGTATGTGGTGGTTTTGGCCTCTGTGGAACACCTTTAAAGTCAGATTACACAGATGTCCGACTTTAAAAGTGTTTACATATTTTTTAATTTATTTTGTTTAAATTTCTTCTCCCTACATATACAAATATTTCGTGTATACTTTCGGCTAGCCAAAGTGGAACACATCCACACGGGTAATTAAAGTTAAATAAAAAATACAAGTTAATTAACTATCTACTCAATAATAATTATCTAGTAATCATCTTAAAAGTTGAAAATTTCAATTACATTTTTCCAATTGTTTGCTACTGAACTTCAAACAATGGACAACAAGAAAAAATATAAAAGAAGAATTACATATGAAGCTGTCAAAAAAATATCTTTTAAAAGCTTAAGCCGGTATGCACGCAAACTAGTAAAATGAAATAAGATTATCAGAATACGAGGAAAACACGTCTGAACATCATCTACTAGCTTGCTCTTTTGATGGGTTTGGGACGGCATCCACCTGCATAACCAATCCATTTCAAATGTGAAAAAAGACCATTAACATAAGCATTTTTCCACACGACACTAACTAAACAGAACGGGTCAATTAATTTGCTTACCGATTGAAGTGTCGCCAATATCTCCACAGTGCAAAAATCTCCAATTTTCTTAAGTCAACCTCCTGCACAAAATAGTTGACCATAATCAGCCAATCAATTTTCAATCATGAGTGGCAAAATCAACTATTTAAGAGAGGGAAAAATAACAGTCAAATTGATTTACCATCCACCCATGAGGCATAGAAATGGATTGGAATCTTATTTAAAATTTGCATTTATCAATTTTCACAGTTAAGAACACTTTATTGGACAGTAAATGAAAAAGGGAGAGTCAACAAAACATAATAGAATGAAGCCTTCATCAGTCATCAGACACGTAGCTCACTGCTAGGCCCATTTAGTTTAGCGAGCCCTTAAAATTATATTTAACAAACCACTTGTACGTATATAAATTAAGAAAAAAGATCATAATATATATTATGATAAAAAACATAGAAGGCTTACAGCTTTGGATGCAGGAACTGAATTTTCACCGTCATATTTTCCCACTGAGGTTGGTATTTCTGCTTCAGCCTTCGCCTCAAAAGTAGGATTTTCAAAGTTTGCTTTATTATTCATTAATTCATAAGAAATTGCTGACACCACAATCTCTTCTATATAGTTACTGAGCAAAGTATTACAAGTTTAGTAAAGCATTTGTACCTTCCTTCTGTGGGAAGATTGAAAATGAGCAAAATAAGTCAGATAACCGCTCCAAAGCTGCCTCTTAAGTAGACCTTTTGAAAGACTGCAATCAGAAACAATGGAAAAAGAACCCCAAAGTCCAAAATGTTCGGTCAAGGAAGAACAACCTGTTCATCTATGATGTTTTAAAGTAAAGGTAATAACAAAATGAAAAGGAAAAGCTTACAGATTCACTATTGGAAGAACCATATCTACTATGAATCTGCAGAGATGACAGACCAACCACAATGTACATAATTAGAAAGAAAAGGTTTAAAATGACACCATAACTTTTCCCACTCACCTTCAATGAGAAGTCGGTTACATCTAAAAGAAGCAACTTGGCCTCAAAATAGTGAGCTAAAGCCTTAGCAAGCACCTGTTGGTATAATTCTGTGAGACATGAAGGGGAGAAATTTTGAATTAGCTTGAAGGTGACATTAGAAACGTTGAAGCCAATCAATATATCCTCAGAAAACAGCAGATCCCAACTAACCGGCTGGCCCAGAAAGCATAATAGTCGGGCTTGCAGGAGCAAGATTCCGTGTATATCTAAAAACCTCTACATGCTTTAAATGGACATAGGCAACACTTGTCAGCAACACCCGTGTCTGCTCACTGCCATCACATATAGGATGAAAGGGATATATCAGATCAAGATTGAATCAATCAAAACTAGTGGCACCATCAGGCATGGATTATCATCTAGTAAGTTCTACTATTTTCAACTCTATAACACATGTTTACTATTGTCAATTCACTCAGAAATCAGAATATAAACATGAAAAGTTTAATCACTATATAAGATTATGCTACGTTAATCTAGAAAATCATCTCAACCTTTCTCTACAACGCCTACCCAAGGTTTAAAAAAAGAATACATGTGATCGTGATCTTGGCTGTGACATTTTTTATGTCTTGTAAGGGAGATTCAACCATAACTAAGGTCACATTTGAGGAAATTGACCGCGATTCTATGTAATATCAATAATCGCAGTGTAACTGTGACAGAATTTGACATACAAACACCGAATATTCATTTATATAGATGAATATATATATGAATAGGAAAGTAAATATACCATACCAACCGTGCAGGGAGAAAATAGTAAATTAGAATAAGATGCTGATAACTGAGATCTATAGTTTTGCTGGTTATAAATTTACAACAAAGTGAAATAGTCGCTTGCATAATAATAGACAAATATGAATAATTGAAGTATGTATTAAAACTGGTGTCTTGAAATCAACTGATCTCACTTCCTATGCTTATCTTTGATTATTTATTGAAAAGAAGGCATCCCATCTTCAAATGATAAGACAGGATAATTTAAGAATTGTCCTAAAACGTGTCTTCATTTCAAGTAAACAGTTACAAGTGTCCTTGGATATAGGATGCTAGATAACTTAAGATTTATACTATAAAATTCAGTAGCATCCACAAAATCAAAAACACTATAAGAATGTAATAGCACTAGTCGTGGGAATTGAAAAAGAAATCATGATTTAAGGATATAAGACTTATTTTAACCAGAATCAACGTTGGTGGGTAAATGCAAACAGATGATAAATAGACAAGAGGGTTCTCGATGGGTTCGATTTGGACACACTCTCAATTCTCAAATCAACAAAGTGAGAGAAAAATCAAATACACAGCAAACCGTAACAAATTCCAAAAAACAACAACGCAATAACAAAACCCTAAGAATGTAAAAAGAGATATGAAATTCTTTTAATTCAATAGAACAGAGCAATAGGAGTGGTGGTTTACCTTTTGGAAAAACTAGAATCAGAATAGGAGTGGTGGTTTACCTTTTGGAAAAACTAGAAGAAAGTGAATCAAAGAATGCGACGGTGACGGGGAGAGAGACGGTGACAGCGAGATAGATGGAGACGACGGCAGATAGGAGAGAGCGACGAAGGAAGGCGACGAGTTGGCGGAGAGAGGGAGCTTTGGCGGGGAGAGCGATGGGAAGAGCAATGGAAAGAAGTCCTGGAGTTTTGGTGGAGAGAGCGAGTTTAGGGTGTTTTAGTGTTTTGTTTTTGAAGGAGAGAGCCAGAACTTGGTAAAAAAAAACTAGGGAACCCGCGTGCAAGGGTTTTATTCTTTGGTTCCACCGCAAAAATATGTTACGCATTTCAAGTCGGACCTTTGAAGTATCCGACTAAAAAGGTTGAGTGCCATAAATTTTTCACTACATTTATTACAAAATTGCCACCGTGTCCAATGGCGGACCCAAGACCCCGGGGTCAGGGGTGTCAAATTTTTTAAGGCCGGTGTCAAATGGGTGCAAAATTTGGTCTACTAGTACAATTTAAAATTTTCAAGAGGGTCAAAATTAAAATTTCAGAAAATTTAGGCTATTTATATAGGGTGTTTAGTGCAAAAAAAATTTTCCAGGTTGAATGAACCCCCTGGTTGCATGCTAGGTCCGCCACTGACCGTGTCCATGTTTTAAGTCGGATATTTTGACATCCGACTTAAAATCTCCAATTCTTTTCCATTTTTTGTACTAGTGCGTGAATGATATGCAGGATGACCACGATGCATTTTAAAATAAAAAGTATTAGGACTAGGGTTTCTTGGAGAAACTTTGATGAGTCTTGATGAAGATGATGAAATTGTTTTTCTTAATTTAAAGGAAAAAAAAATAATTTTTTATTAAAAAATTCATCCCGGTAGTCCTGCTTGTATGAGGCTCAAGTCAGCAAAATGTTTGACCAAATTAGAGACAGGTATTGATTTTAGAAATTGGAAAAATGGCGAACTAAATTTTTGAAAAAATAGTTTGAAGGCTAAAATCATGAATTGGTCAAAATAGGGGGACCAAAACTGTAATTAAGCCTATTATTAAAAACAAATGATAACCGTCAATTTCACTTAAAGACACGTGTCAAACAAATATTTACTAAAACGGAGATTGCCATTTCATATGGAAATATCGAGGATCCAAACGCAAAAATAATATATTCATATTCGAAGAATTTGTAAGATTCGAAGGAACTTTGTCGATTCATCAAATTTAAAGATCCCATGAAAATTTAGCAAACATTCAGGGTGCGTTTGATTTGCATCGAAGAGGATACTTTAAGTTGTTGTAAGGTCTAATTTAAAAACAATTAAATGACCACAACCAACAAGGATTGATCCAAGCGGCAACTGAGTTCGAAACTCACTAAAAGGTCTCGAGTTTGAATCCTAAATGTTGCAAAAATTCCCTTGGTGGTGGAAAACCCAGAAATTAGATGACCACTAAAATTATCAATGACCGACTTTCCTTATTTGTATTCAGCAGCATACGAATACTCTCAAGCTTTTGGATAAGTGATTGTCAAATTTTGTCTTAGAATGAATATAAATAAAAAGGATTTTTTTGACACTAAACATAAATAAAAAAGGGTTGATATTGGCTCGATCCGAATGTGAGATCAATTCTAAACTAGATTGGTTATTCCTTTCCTAGATATATGATATATGAATTTTCACCTCTGCTTGGTAATTCTCATCCACTACCGGACAGTGGATTTGACTAGCGAATGACAAGTACACGTATCTGGTAAGAATTAGTGTTTAGCGTTTTTCGGGTAGTCTTTAGCGTTTTCTCAAATGCTAATTTAAGTAGTGTTTGAGTGGATAGCGTATAGCGTCTCACTTTTTTTGGCATTTTTACCCTTATTATTTTTTTGGCGTTTGAGTGAAAAATTCCATCTGTGTCCTTATTAAAATAAACCAAACAACTTAATCATGAATTCAATACATATCTTTTTTTCTGTCATTTTACATTTATTATTTTTTAGAGGACGCGTGGCATTGATCATCAATAGTCATTAGGTAGTTTTAATTTTCATTCGCTTTCAAAGGGGACATGTGTCCACCATCAGTGGCGGAACTAGGCTTTAGTGAGGGGGGTTCACTTGAACCCACTAAAAAAAATTATCCATTTATGTCTTGTATAAAAATATTTTTAACAGTTTATCCCTTAATTATATAAAAATATTTTGATTCCCCTGAAGTTATAATTTTACAATAGGACCCTTAATTTTGCACCCAAATACTTCACACAAACACATCACTAGGCTAATTGTGAGTTGCATAATTTATTTTTTTGAACCCCCTGAAGTTATAATTTTACAATAGGACCCTTAATTTTGCACCCAAATACTTCACACAAACACATCACTAGGCTAATTATGAGTTATATAATTTATTTTTTTGAATATATTAAAGTTGTTTTTAGCTATATTTTTAGAGATTCGTGCTTTTAAAATTTTTGAACCCTCTGACTCTGGGTCCTGGGTCTGCCACTGCCCACCATTCAATAAGTCAGTTTCTACTTGTAAATAGCAGTTTGTACATAGTACTAGGGGCGATTTCATAACATTCAGTAATCCATCACGCCTAACACATCTGATTACACATGATCTCTGTCAATTTGGGTGAACATTGTATATTTAAGCAAATCTCATGTATTTTCGAAACTCTTTTCAATTTAATGCACTTTTACTTTTACTTTTCACTATTGAGTGCCTCACTCTTGTCTTTTTCTTTCATTTTTGAACTTTGTTTTTACTTCATTAATTGCTGCACTTAAGGAAGTCTGTTCTTGTTTCATTAACACCTAAGAAAACCATTAGTGCGAAGTGCTTGAAGGATTCATGATGTTCAACCCCTTTTTAGGTATGGTTCCCGTATTTTGTTCAAGTGATTAGTGCTAACTGTTTACTTCGAATTCAATTAAGTAATTAATCTAGAATCTCTGATTCGGTTGATTAGACGATTGAGTTCTGTTTTAAAACATTTTTCCTTTTCAAAAGAACGCAAGTTAGGGCTGGTATTGTAAACTTGTCAACTGGTGAACTCAGGATCTAATTCGAGTCCTCTTATCATGTCTCTTTCGAATTCAATTGTATAACAAAACCTTAACGAAATTTACTGAAAAACAAATTGGCACACCTGGTGGGACTCAAGTAGAGATAGTTGTGCCAAGTTTTAATTGTGTGCTCACTTGAAACAGTAACATGGTAAATACAAGAAACCACAATAGGGCAAATGCAGGTTCTTCTAATGATAACAAAGGTTCTGACCAAGATGTTCAACAATAACTTAATTCATTAAAACAACATAACCATATGGATCTTATTTCCCAAGGAGAACCAAGATCAAATCCCGTGGTAAGTCAAATAATACCAGACCCGCCAATTGACCCTAAGAGAATTAGGATTCTTAATTTAGTTCAACCACCTTATGGACTACCTTATGGTTTCGATCCTCCTTTAAGGACAGTTGTAGTTTGTTCGAGTATTCTTCCAAGATTTCAGGGAACAAACAATGGGGGAGTTGGTACTTCCAGATTTAGTCATCTAAACTCCCATAACATGGCCCTAGATAATGTACTTAATTCTCTAGGACATGACCATATACTCATTCAGACAGCAAATGGATGAGAGCAATCATGATATGGAAAACATGATGACTGAGAAAATTGCCACAGTGTTTAATCCTATAATCGAAAATACTAATAACACTTATCAAGATTTGGCTGCCCAAATGGGAAGAATTGCTCAGTCGTCATTATGAAATAATAATGAAAACGGAGGTGAACCCCAAGGGGATAATGAAAACGGAGTGCAAAATAATAATGAAATAGTACCAGAACAAGCAGTTATTCAACTACTTAGAAATGTTGTGGTCCCTCCAAATGTTGCTCTTGTTAACATAAATCAAAATGTTGATGACATGCTGCAGCAAATTCGACAAAATGTTGGGGGGCATCATGTCGAAAACATGGTAGAAAGAGTGCTGAACCGACATGGATTCAATGTTGGCTATGCAAATAGGCCATATTTCGTGTCTGCATAGAGTAATATTGGTTCCCAATTTTTTGAAATTTGCTGGTGAGGTTGGGGAATCAACAGTCGAGCACGTGGCTAGGTACCAGATTGAATGTGGTGATTTAGCCAATGATGAATTTTTAATAATGAAATATTTCCCAAATTCTCTGACCAAGGATGCTTTCACTTGGTTCACTACCTTATCTGCAAATTTCATTCCGAATGGGGCACATCTCGATAGTATCTTTCATGAACAATTCATTCGAGGAGAAAACAACGTCAATGTAATCGATTTGGCTAATATTCGAAGAAAGATTAAAGAGTCTATCGATGACTATATCAGTAGATTCAGACAAATGAAAGCCAGATGCTTAACATCCATTCCTGAGTATGGACTTGTACAAATGGCTGCAACAGGCTTTGATTAAAGTGTTCGAAAGAAAATGATCAACCAACATTTGTGAGATATGTCTCAATTGGAAGATACTGCCAGACTGGTTGAAAAGTTATATTTATAACAGGATAAACTTAACAAAAACGAAAAGGGATATAAAAAAGAAAGCTTTTCCAAGAAAAATGAAGATTTATCGAAAAAAGAGAATGATCGCTTTTCTTGAAACGATAAGGGAAAGTTTGTGGCTCTAGTCGAAAGAGATTCTTAAGGCGGAAGTGAGCCTGAAGAGGAAGAATCTAGTGGTGTTCATTTGGCTGAACAAAAGCCAGCACCCCCTTATGTTTGTTCAGGTTTAAAACCTTTGTTTGTCAAAGAAAGTTCTAAATTTGTTAAGAAAGTTTATGACTTTGATATTAATAAAGCTGACTGTAACACCCCAAAGTTCCTTGTTTTAATTATTTAGTTGACTGTTCCTAATTATATTAGTTAGTAAATAATTTTAATTAAAAGTTGCTAATTGAGCGGGTTGATTATGGTTTGAGTCGGTGATTGATGATTTTATTTTCTTAAATGATCTATTAGAATGCATTATGTGCTAGTTTATTTAAGTCATATGGGGTAGTGTATGAGTACAAATTTAAGGGCGAAAGGGGTATTTCCCTCTTCAATTATTTTCATTCCCACAAATACATTCAGCTGAAACACTTTCCCTCACACTCATTACTTTCACTCATTTTCATAAACACACAACACACACACCCACATTCTCATTTTCCAAAGAAAAACACACTCAATTTGAGAGAGAAAAGAAGAAAAGAAAGAAAGAAGAGAATGAGAGGGAGAGAGTACGAAGGGGAGAAGAGAGAGAGAAAGAGGGTTCCATGTGCATGTGAACACTTCCACCATCATCCAAGTCATCAAAACTGAAAACCATCTTCTCCATTCCAACATTTCAAGTTTCTTGGCTTTTTCCCCCATTAAAACTTGAGCAACCCATCCATGGTAATTTCAAGGATCTTCAATGCATGTTGTTGTTCGCACCTCCCCTGAGCATAAGGAGCTGAATTAGGGTCAAATTTCACTTCGTTGAGGTTAGAGGAGCTTGCATTTTCGTTTGGGTACCTTGGGGTTTTGAGATTGAAGTCTTAGGAGGAATTTTGGGTGCTTGTTTGGGTGTTTTGCTGAGTATGTTGCTCCATCATCATTTACCAAGTGAGTTCTTTAACCACGTTAACGTTTTCTTTCGATTGTTTTGTGACCTGCATGTTGATTGTTCTGAATATCATGGGTTGCATGTGTTTTTGGATGATTTGAAAGTGAGGTGTGCTGAAATTGTGATTGTTATATGTTGATCATTGAGCATGATTTTACTTGTTTGCATGCATTGATTGGAATGATGTTTTGAATTGTTATTGCTATTGTTGTTGGTCTATTTAGGGTTAAAGATTGATTAGTAAAGAAATCGATCGGATCGAACGAATTAGCAGAAACTGACGAAAGAGGAGTTTTGGAAAACCTACAGTAAGGGCCCGGTCCGTGCGCCCAAACGCACGACCCGTGCGCCTGACTCTGTGATGGGCGCACAGTTCAAATTGAACATGGTCTGGCCCGTGCGCCCAAGCGCACGACCCGTGCGCCCCCTTCTGCTACCCTTTTCAAAAATTGCGATTTCGCTTTCCTTTCGACACGAGTTCCTTCCCATTCCTTTCCCTAATTTAACCTAAGTTACCCTAACCCTAAAGGGACATAATTGAAGTATATTTGATGGAAAATAATGAGGTTATGATTATGTGAAAATTGATTGAAATGAACGATGTTTTATTATACGAATTATCGAGTGAGAACATACTATGGCTATTAATAAAACACTATGGGATAACGATCCAGAGGTTAAGCAGCGTACTTGGAATGGGAGGTCATGTCTCCTGAGTTCAAGGCCCATTATGGTTATCTGGTCAAGACCGGGTTAGGTTCTCCGCTGTGGTTGACGTTGTTCAACTACTTTTGGATTACGCTACGTTGTGACAACTGAAAAGATTACGCAAAAAAAGACAACGAGAGGTATATTTTGAGGGGTCGCGAAAGAACTCACTGAGATTTGTAAATCTCACCCTTTATGTTGTTATGTTTTCAGAATGACAGTTTAAGATCAAGCGAGGCGAGGAAAAGTAGCATCTATTATGGCTACCTAGTTTATGGGATCCTTCGAGATTTAAGTTTGTTGTTAGTTTCCCTAGCTAGGGGTTATGTATTATAGCTTTAGATACCTTAGAATTTGATCTAGTAATTTTAAGTTTTAGTTTATGTAAACCCTAGGTTAATGTACTAGGTCTAAACCGTCTTTTGGATTTGAACTATGTTTAAGAAATGACTCATGTAAACTGTTTCAGTTATGTCATTTAGTTATCCTTTTTGGTATTTATACCACTCGGGACTATGTTTTATTCAAATCCATAAACTGGTTAGAACTCATATTTTGTTAAAATGGTTAACAGCCTAGACTTTTTGACGTCTAAAGTTCAGGGTGTTACACTAACCAAAATTAATGACATTTTATTAAAAGAAAAACAATTGGTGTTAATTGATGACCACAATAACTGCTCAAGATTGGTGAAAAAGGTGAACCTCTGACTATAGTTCTCAACCCACGTGTTGGCTTTGAATTAAGCCATCAAGATGATTGACTCGAGCTTCATAGCTCAAATTTCAGCCTACACGGCCTAAAATAAGTGAAGCATTCAAAGACATCAATGATCATGTTCAAGCTGATAATGCTACAGAGGTAGATGCTAAGTTAGAACAACGATCCCAGGTAATGTTTGATACTCCTATAATAGAGAATAGCGATGATTTGTTTGGAATTTTGACCAATGCAGAAAAAGAAGATACTTTGGAGGACACTACATCTAAAGGAATATTAAAAGATGCAGAAGAGGTTACTGATGGCCTTTTGGATTGCATCTATGATGATGAGCCTCTTGGGTTCGAGAATGGGTTGTCAGATGAAGTGGGTACGCTAGAGGCGCAAGATCCCATGGAAGAGGTAAATTTAGCTAAAGAAGGCGAGAAACCGAGAGCCACATTCATAAGTTCTCTATTAGAATCCAATATAAAGGAAGCGATAATAAAAGTCTTTAAAGAATAAAAAGATTGTTCCGCTTGGGATTATAAAGAGATGCTAGGTCTAGATAGAGGATTAGTGGAACACAGATTGCCTTTGGAACCAGGAAAGAAACCTATAAAGCAACACCCTCGAAAATTCACGCCTGAGGTCATCTAGAAAATCAAGGCAGAGATCCAGAGGTTGCTTGAAGCTAAATTTATTTGAATTTCCAGGTATGTAGAATGGATTTCGAATATTGTGCATGTAGTTAAGAAAAATGGTTCTCTTAGAGTTTGTATAGACTTTAGGGATTTAAATTCAGCAACTCAAAAGCATGAATATCCTATGCCTGTAGCGGACATGCTGGTTGACTCATCATCAGGTAACACTAATGGAAAAATGGCATTTCATATCGGTTAAAATTGACATTTTGTATCAGTTCCTGAACTGATGCCGAAAAAGGAGATATAAAAAATAGGTACATTTCATATCGGTTCCTGAACCGTTATGAAAAGTTGTTTTTATATCGGTTGCACCTAGAACCGTTATGAAAAGTTCGTTTTATCAAATATAAGCGTATTTTTGACATCGGTTTTTTGTTGGAACCGTTATAAAAAGTACTTTTAACATCGGTTTTTTGTAGGAACCGATATAAAAAGTACTTTTAACATCAGTTATCCAGAGGAACCAATATTAAAAGTGGAGTTTTTTTTAAAAAAACGTGTTTCTGATCAGCATAGATGAGATAGGACTATATACGGTATAATCTAAAATATTCATATAATTAAAAAATGAAACATCACAACATATTACAAAATCTTTGGCACAACATCAAACTAAGCAAAACTATCAAATGAACAAAAATTACATTTCAAAATGAACAAAAATTAAAGCAGAGTACTACACTGAACAAAAGTTTCAGATTTACTGGTATGTTCCAAAATCCTTTCTCTCAGCGCCATCATAAGTTGCATGTCCAAAGTTTTCTCAAATGTTATCTGCAAAAACAAATACGGAAATTTATTGAAAATAATTTATTTAAATATTGATTTCAAAATTTAATGAAAGAGATAAGTTCAAATATGAAGCCAAAAGTATCTTGAAGATAACACACCAATCCTTTGACCTGATGAATTGGATACTATTCATTTTCAATACAAAATACCATCCAATTCAACATATCCTAAAGAATGCTCCCTTTTATATAAAAAAATGACTTGAAAGTTGCAAAACAAAAATGCTTCCAACATCCTCTTCATATTCTCTAAAATGAAAAAGTCAGTGGCCCAGTACATGGGGTGGAATTGTATGTACAGGGCATACTTCCACTTAAATATGAGAGGTGAAGCTCTTAAAAGAGTGATCACCGGCCGCCATCAACGACATGCAGCTCATTGAGGGCTTTCATCTTCTTTCGAGTAGCTTCTAACTTCTCAAGGGAACAGGGAGCATCCTTGCTGCCCTGCACACCACCACACACACACACAAACACAAGATTAGCATTAGGAGAGATAATAGCACAATACAAAAATGTTGCGCAATAATATATTGATAGAACTTGAAAGAAACTTTTAGTGTTGATTCAATAGATTAACAGGGCATGAAACTAGAGAACTATGAGTATGGGACTATACCACACTACAATGACAAACAAGAAAAGAAAAAACTACTTGAACAAACATTGTAGGAACTGTTAGCTGTAATAGTGTTTCATCTCTAACCGCACCCTTGATTCCCTGGAACATTCACAACGAAATTGATGTAATTCGTAGCTATATTATTTAAAATGTATACTTCAGTACTAATGACAACCTCTGATTTTCCCAAACACCCCCAGAAAACTAATACACAAATCATAATGTCTGAAGTACGGCATGCTTACAATTGCTCAAACAGAAAACTGAGAGTATCACAACTGCAAATGATAGAGCAGCTCAAGAAGAAATTAAAAAGACAACATCAATCAAGTTGGCAAATGAAGATATCTAGTGTAAGGCCAGACTAACCTATGAAGTGAAATGCTAGAGAAAAATGGATTAACAACTAATAATTGGAAGGAAATCACAAATAGGACAACTGAGTTTACCCAAAATATAAACAGATAGTTTGAAAAATCCTTCAGTAAAGTAAAAAGACATGCAGTTAGTTGGCATGAAATGATCAAAAAGAATAGTATTAAACCTTCAATGGGTAGCCCAAGCATACTACAGTAGAATAATCATGCTAGCCACCATACATCCAACTCTACAACAAAATAATCATGTCATAATTTGGACTTAATTTGGACTTCCTCCTGCCAATATATAAATAAAAAGAAAATCACAAGATACCTTGAATCCATTGTTTTGCCATCGAGTATGAGGGGATGGCCAGCGCAGTTAGTTGCAGTTTCCTTGACAATACTTGAGTGAAACTCCACCAGTTTTTCTGCCTTAGGAGGAGCCATCTTTTTCCCACCAGACATGTCTAGTCAATGGCAAACACGTTACAATAGATATAAGATTCCCTAAACAATACAAAAGTACTTCAGATAATACAATCATCTCGAGGTTTGCTCAACTAGATATCAATCATGCTTTTTTTATTCTTTTAAATAAATGTAACGTCATCTAGATAATGAAAGAAATTATAATAATGTGTAAATTTGACGCTTAGCGCAGTTGAATGAGAAAGCAATGGAAAGAAACTCACAAGGATAGTCAAAAGTAACAACATCAGCAGCGTGGAGCGATACTACCCCAAACACTGTTATGACTATCAATTTTTCTGGTGCCACATCATTTAGCCTTTGCTGAAAAACTACTGGTTTAACATCATTGTTCTGAGCATGCTGGTGCAGCGAACACTACAATAGGGCAAAAAAGGTCTACCCTTCATCCAAAATTTGTTTTCACAATTTCTCTCACGAAAATAAACAATAATCCAGTTCAGGTACTTATACATTTCAATAAAATAGAAGCAGATTCTAGAAAGTGAAGTTAAAGCCTTGTAATTACTTTAGAACCCTAAAAAAATCGAAAATAAATTGTACGCACCATATATCACAATCAAATCAATTCACAACAGCATGCATAGTTTAAATCCCCTTAAAAAGCAATCCACACTGAACAAAATATAGCATGAAGTTTATATTGATCAAAACATAGTTAGACAGAAAACTAAATAAATAAAAGTCAGTCAATAAAAACATAGATCAATGCCCCCAAATGCACCATGCTCACCATAGTCCACATCCTTTTTCATCACGTCGTCGTTCCCGCTCTCGTCCCTTTTTCCTTGTGTTGTGCTTCCTGTAGATAACCAATACTGAAACTGAAACACAAACACTATTGATATAATATAATACACTATAATATCAAACCACACAAATAGCAAACACCCTGAGTTTCAAGCTGAAAAGAGATTTTGCTGTACCTGTTCACCGGCCTGTTGTGGCTCCACCTCTACCTCTTCTATCACCAGCGGCTTCCCCGCCTCCCATGCAACTGCCGCTGTTACATTTCCAATTCAGTTAGTAATTATATACTAATATGTTAACTTAGCACTCTATCACTAACCATTTTTAATTGAATTTCAAACAATATAACCTACAGGAAAAAAAAGAAAGAAAAAAAGGACGATGGGTAACAGACCTCTGCACTTGATGAGCTCACCAGCTGTGGTTGACATTTCTAGTTAATAGGAAGACGAAATCACACAAACCCTAGATTTAATGCAGAAGTAACCTCAGAGAACATGAAACTTATTGTTCCTCCTGTAAGAACTGCAAGATCTTGAAGGCCAGAAACTTACTGTTCCTCCTGTAAGCTGACCGTATCTTGCGGGGCCTTAATCTCGCAAGCATAACTCTGATCTACCAGATCCAATCACAAACAACACACACATATTTATTCAGATCCAAAACCAAGTCATCAAAACAAGGAAACACACACACACACACGTGAAACGAAAAACGAATTTAATACAAGAATCGAAAAGCAAAAGAACTCATTGTTAGACGGCGATGGCAACGGAAATGTAGGGAGAGTGTGACGGTGACGACAAGCGACAGTGATGGCAGACGACGGTGACAGCAGGCTACGGTAACCATAACACACAGAGAGAGAAGGCGAGGGCTACGGCAACGCATGGAGATGGTTGGGGCGGAGATAGGAGGTTCAAGGGAGAAGAGAGGAGAGTTAGGGAGAGAAGAGTGAAAACGAGAGTGAATGAAAGGATAGAATGCGAGAGGAAGAGATCGACCTGTGAATGCGAGAGGGTTTTGGAATAAGCCATTCATTACCTAATTTTGTTTTAATTCTATAACGGGTGGTTTTGTGATCCGTTATGGAAGCCTAAATTTTTGCACTTTCTATAACGGTTATGCAATGGAACCGATATGAAAGATGGTTTTTGCACTTTCTATATCGGTTCCTGTGGCAACCGATATAAAAATTGTAATTTTAATTACAAAACTGCCACCGCTTCACTTTTAACATCAGGTCATTTTTAACCGATATGAATGACAGTTATAAAATGCTTTTTTTCCACTAATCAAATACTTAACTTAATGGATGGTTACTCAGGATACAATCAAATTTATATTGCTGAGGAAGATGTTCCTAAAACCGCATTTCGATGTCCTGGTGGCATAGGAACTTTCGAATCTGTTATGATGCCATTCGGGTTAGAGAATGCAGGTGCTACGTATCAGAGAGCCATGAACTTAATTTTTGATGAGTTTATTGGGATCTTTATGCAGGTTTACATAGATGATGTTGTAGTTAAATCCACTTCTAAAGCAGATCATCTAGAGCAGTTGAGGTTGTCATTCGAAAGAATGAGATTACATGGATTAAAAATGAATCCCGTTAAATATACTTTTGGTGTGACTGTAGGAAAATTCATTGGCTTTCTAATACAAGAAAAAGGGGTGGAGGTAGATACGAATAATATAGAAGCTATAGTCCTTCTTGGGGAATATCAACTTCCTTCAAAGGTTCGTTTCGAATCTATCTAGAAGAACCCAAGTGTTTTCTCAACTCCTTAAGTTAAAGAAAGAAGATGAATTCAAGTGGGAACCTGAACATCAAGAGGCGTTAGAGGAGGGAAAAAATACCTGATAAACTCGCCTATTATGATGCCTCCAATTCGAGCAAAATCCTTGAAACTTTACATCTTAGCTTCGAAAGAGACAATTGGGAGTTTGCTTGCTCAAAAAGATCAAGACAAATGGCTATTTATTATCTAAGTAGGAGTCTAATAGATACTGAAACTAGGTATGGTGATATTGATAAGCTATGCTTGGCCTAGTATTTCTCTTGTACAAAATTGAAATATTATTTGAAACCTCACGAGGTCCTTGTAACTTCTCACTTTGATGTAAAGCACATGTTAACCAAACCTAATTTGCATTCTCGAATAAGTAAATGGGCATTAGCATTAACAGAGTTTAATTATATTTTCGGAGACCATAGTGCTGTATAATTCTTGTTGAAGTCTAACTAGAATGCTTTCAATAATAGTTGGGGAACCAGGGTCAAGAATAAGAGAGTGGGATTGAGAAGGAGTGGAAATTTTGGAAAGAAGGCTATCTACGGTGCCAGTAGGGACTTCAAGAAATTTCGAGGAAAAAGCCTCGAAATCAAATTCCGAAGCAGATGAAGCTTTAGAATCTTGTTTCTCAAAATCAAGGGCTTCCTTAACACATTCCAGATCTTGAAGGTCGTGAGAAGATTGTTCTTCCTTACCATCTTTCGAGGACGACGTCCATTGAGAACTTTGCATGGGATCCTCAGGTTGGTCATTTTTTAAAATATCAAGTTCGGTGGCTACTTGTTGCATGACTTCATCCTCTTTGAGACTGAGGTCATTCTCCTTTAGAGCACCAATGTTAAGTCCTTTTGAAACGGCATCTTCGGTATCCTTAATATCGATGATCACCATTTCCAAATTCTCAAGACCCAAATTAAGAGGACTGGCATCAAGTTTGTCCTCAGGGGGATCATTGACGGCTACGACTTCTGCCACACATGTTGGTTTCTCCAGAATGACGTGAATAGAATTGGAAGAAGTAATCTGCACAGCTTCTTTGAGAGCATCAAAGTGTGGTTCTTTAGCAGGAACCTCTGAAGGATATACCACCTTAGCGGTTGAACCACCACTAAAGAGTCTGAATGTTTTTCCTATCCAAAATTCGATAAATGTCAGATACATCACTCTAAAAGCAGAATGTAGGCAAGAATGCTATAAATAGAAATACCTCGGTGATAACATCGAAGGAAGGAGAGATCGAAGGGGTTCGTTCCGTATTTCGTTTTGAGATGACTTCGGATAATAGCATGTTATCATCCTCGAACTCAATGCTTTCTGGTTTCTTTTACCTCTTAGAGGCTCGGGGAGTTTAAAAAGGTACATTTTTCCTCCTAGGTGTTTCTTTCGCCTAAGATTGGCAAGATCATAAAGAAAGGTGAAATATCTGCAAAGAAAACTTAAGGGAAAGCAAACATATTGATGATGAAAGAAAGTTTACCTTTGTGTGCGGTCTAGTGACGACTGCATTGCCGGATTTGGAAGGAGAAGCCTGCGGAGCAAGGTTTTAAATTGCGGTTGCGGCCGCGAATGCGGTTGCGGTTGCGGGTGTTGCGGATGCGGCTATTGCGGTTGCTGCGATGCGTATTGCGGCTAGAGGTGTCAATTTGGCCCAAGCCCCCAAGCCCAGCCCCATTGGCCCCCAATCAAGCCCCATAAAATTGAAGTCCCCTATTAATGGGGCTTTTTTTAGCCCCAGCCCACACTTTTAAATTTTTTAGTGGGTTGGGGCCAGGGCTTTGTGGGCTGGCCCCCAAATTTTATTCTCATTTTTTTCCCACTATTCACACCTCTACTTTCATTCTTTCACCCCCATTCCTCTTCTCCTTCCCTCTTACCACCACATTCTTCTCCCTCTCACCACAACCACCACCACCATCTCCCACTCACCACCACCACCTCATTTTCCCTCCCACCACCACCACCTCCTTATCCCTCTCGCCACCACCACCCCACCTCTTTTCCCACTATTTATACCTCTACTTTCATTCTTTCACCCACTTTCTCTTCTCTCTCACTCCCACCACCACCACCACCATCTTCTACTCACCACCACCACCTCATTTTCCCTCTCACCACCATCACCTTCATTTTCCTCTCACCACCACCACCACCACCACCACCACCTATTTTCCCACTATTTACACATCTACTTTCATTCTTTCACCATCTTCCTCTTCTCTTTCATTCTCACCACAACCTCCTTTTCCCTTTCACCACAACCACCACCACCATCTTCGACTAACCACCACCTTATTTTCTCTCTCACCACCACCATCACCTCCTTTTCCATCTCACCACCATCACACAACAACCACCACCTCCTTTTTCCTCTCACCAACCACCACCGCCACCACCACCTATTTTTCCACCATTTACACATCCACTTTCATTCTTTCACCCCCTTCCTCTTCTCCCTCACTCACCACCACCTCCTTCTCCCTCTCACCACAACCACCATCATCACTATCTCACACTCACCACCACCACCACCACCAAGAGTGGGTCATTATTTGCAAAATAAATATTCAGGGCCCATGGGCTAAACTAGGCCATCAAAGTTGAGTGAGTCATTTTTTGCAAAATAAATATTCAGGGCCTATGGACGGGGCTGGGCCCACATGGGCCTTATGGCTTGGGGCCTATGTGGGGCCTTAGGATGGTGGGCTTTTTGGCCCATGGGCTTTTTGGTCCATGGGCCATGTGGGCCTAGGGTGGGCTGGCCCACGTGGGCCAAATTGACAGCTCTAATTGCGGCTAATGTCGCATGAATTAATTTCAAATTTGCACCAAACTTAAAAAAAGTCCATAATTATCATAATTCTTCTTATTTAATACCTTACATTATGCTTATGAGTAAAATAAGGTTATTATAAGACAAATTGACTATTAGCAATTTTTTGGGACAAATTAATCATTTACATCTTCCAGGGATAAATTAGCTCCTAGTATTGGATAAGCTTTGTCCCTGTTGGAGTATACCATTGTTAGACTTAGTTCAATTCTTGGAAATGACATCCACTAATTAAATGTTTATAAAGAATATCCAAATTGTTATGAGCGTTGGATTGTAAAAAATGAACGAAAGAGATGGCAACAAAATGTGCTTTTTGAGAAGTGTGAAAATCTAATAGGGAATAAAAATATTAAATGATCTTCAATTATAAAAAACTAAAAAACATGTGGTGTCTTTTACCTTCTCTCCCATAGTCTCGAGAACCTTCCATAACTCTCCTTTCATTTTTCTTAACAATACTCAACACTGTCATCTTTCATTCCTCCTCCCTCATCTTCACCCACTCATCTCCAGCGCATTCCCTACCCATTCCCTTTCTTATTTCTACAACTCCTACAAACAAAGACATGCAAAAATTGAAAACACAGGATAATGTTGCAAAACAGAGGATGCAAACTTAACAAAAATTGCTTCAAAGATCAGATCTTCAAGCTGCTTCTGCTTTCTCATCTTTAAGCAATTTGTAGATTCCTTGTTTTACAGCATCCTCTTCCACTTTTCTTTTTTAAAATTAATGTTGAATGGGGTGAAGTTGTAGTCGATTGCGGTCATTTGCCGGCAAAATGCGGTGTTGTTGCGGTCTTAATGCGGTTCTGTTGCGGTATTTTCGGTGATTTCGAATCACAGTGCAATTGCGGCAAGATGCCGTAGTGGTGCCTACCGCAACCGCAATGTTGTGGCCGCAACGGGTGTTGCGGTCCGCAAATTGAAACCCTGCTGCGGAGGTCTGTCACACTTCGAAGGATGCTTAAACCGAGCGGGTTTGTCCTCTTCATTATCTTCACTATCAGTTTGTTTGTCTTCTATTCTTACCTGCTTACGGCCAGTAATTTGAATGGGAATGGCACCTGATGGACAAGACAAACAACGTCAGACAAATGAAAGCCTATAAATTATTTCGAAAGTAAGGAACTCATACCTGAAGTTCGAAGGGAAGTGTTTCTTGATAACTGTTTATGGTAAATTGTTTTTCTTTTGAATGTTTTGCCAGACAAATTATACTTAAAAGGAAGGAACCAATCAGGTCCCGGAATAGATTTGGCCAAGCCAAAAGGTGCGTTTGGTAAAGGAGGAAATCTGGGAAAAGGTGTTTTGGTTTGTGGTAATTTCAGCAAGAAGGAATGCTTAGGTCTAGCATTAAATCTTTCTTTGGCTTGTTGGTGTCTTTCCCTTAGGACTTTACAAGCCTCTCTAATAGTTCTTTCCATATGTAGTGGATCATAATATATTGGTTTAAATAGTTATTACCCCTGCAAATATACCCATTATCCAGTTACCCCCGACAAAAAAAAAACATTTAAAACAAAACTTACAAAATGTAAAGTTATCCAGTTACCCCCCTGCCGTTAATTTTTCTGTTAAAAAATGTAAAATGTCACATATCCAGGTGACACGTGGCACTGACATGCCACGTCAGCTTCTATATCCAGGTGACACGTGGCACTGACATGTGCCACGTTAGCAGCCAATGGATGCCTGCCACGTGGCACTGACTTGGCAATGAAGAGAATAGTGTGTTACTAAAAAAAAATTAGATTTTGGCACAATTGGGGATTGAACCCACAACCTCAACATGAAACTCACTCTCAATTACCACTACACCACAACATAATCTATGTATTTTAACACAACTACCAATATATATTACATAAATTAACTCTTCTTCTTCTTCAAATCTTCATCTTCTTCCTGAAACAAAACTCTAAACGAAAATCATCTCAATTCATGAAAACGAAAATTGAAACAAACGAAAATCATGAAAACGAAAATTGAAACAAACGAAAATCATGAAAATCATCAGATGCCAAACGAAAATTGAAACAAACAATTCGATTTTCCCAATTCGAAAACGTTTTCCATATCAACGTTTTCCCAATTCGATTTTCGTTTTCCATATCAACAAGTAGAATTCCAGATCTGATGAAGTAGATCTTCATATATTGTTCTTGAAACGAAGAAGATTTTTATCCAGATCGTTTGTGATGCAAGTAGATCTTCATATATTGTTAATGAAATTTTTATCCGTGAATAATTGGTTGCAGTAAAATTCCAGATCTTCAATAAAGTAGATCTTCAATAAAATTCCAGATCTGTTTTTATGTAATTTGGGGATGAATTCGTTTTTATGTAATTTGTAATATATTCGTTTTTATGTAAAATTCCATATCTGATGAAGTGGGTTTGTAATATATTTGTAAAATTCCAGATGATGAAGTGGGTTTGTAATATGTGTTTCTGGGTTTCAACAGCAACCAATTGATGAAGATGAAGAAGATCTGCATTTTATATAATATGTCCTATTAGTTGTGTTAACAATCACAAGAACTGATTTGGTGTAATGGTAATAGGGTGTTGGTTTGATTAAAGGGTCACGAGTTCAATTCCCATTGGCAACCAAAATCTTTTTTTTAAGTAAGACACTATATTCCACATTGCCAAGTCAGTGCCACGTGGCAGCCATCCATTGGCTGCTGACGTGGCACATGTCAGTGCCACGTGGAAGTGGTGACATATGAGCTGACGTGGCATGTCAGTGCCACGTGTCACAGAGGCCCAATAGGAAGGTGACTATTTAAACCTAATATATTTGCATGGGGGTAATAACTATTTAAACCTAATATATTTTAGGCTTAAATATATGTTTGGCCCCCTACAAATATAGTCATAATCCATTTAGGCCCCAGTAAAAAAAAATTAAAATGGCCCTTACAAATATTTAGTGTTTACAGTTAAGCCCCTCTGATAACTTTCCATCCAAAAAACCGGATGTGGCTAACGGAGATGACGTCAGCATGACGTCTTCAATGATTAACAGAGAAAGATTGAAATGATTCTGTTCCGCTTCAGACTGTTCCAAAAAAGGAAATAATTAACAGAGAAAGATTGGAGTGTGACTTATGCTACTAAGCTAGTAGCTTAGTAATAGTTACTAAAGGGTTATAGAGGTAATTTACTATATTAATTAAATAAGGCTTAAAAAAATTGGATGATTTGGAGTAAATGTCTACCACTAATAGCGGAAAAAAAACGTAGGAATAGCAAAAATCAAGGAACAGTTTTAGAAACCCATAAATCATGGGATTTTAGAAACCCATTAATGTACATCTCACAATGCAAATAAATTATTCAAATAAAATAAAAAGCAATCAATAATACTTTGTGCATCTAAGACAATCATGTCGGTTTGATTTTCATGCTGATGCTGACAACCCTGTACTGCAACAACAAAAACAAAAAAAAAGACCACATAAGTACGGAACATTTGTTAATAGACATTAACCAGTGAATAACATAACTTTGGTTAGTGGAATTCTAGCCAGGACATAACATAACTTCGGTTAGTCCAATTCTAACCAAAGGATAACATAACTTCGGTTAGAGGAATTAATTCTAGACAGGGAATAACATATCTTCGGTTAGTCCAATTCTAGCCAGGGAATAACGTAACTTTGGTTAGTGGATTTCTAGCCAGGATATTACATAACTTCGGTTAGTCCAATTCTAGCCAGGAAATAGCATAACTTCGGTTAGTCCAGTTCTAACCAGGGAATAACATAACTTCGGTTAGTCCAATTCTAGCCAGGGAATAAGATAACTTCGGTTAGTACGATCTAACCAAATAAAAATATGACTTCGGTTAGTGGAAACCACAGAATATATCAAGTTTGGGTAGTTGGTCCTAAATGTTCTCTCAGTGGCGTGATTGAGAGAGTACATACATATTACAAATGAAGAAGAAAGGACTTACGCGCAAGTAACGATGAAAAACTGATTTTAGTCCCATGTTCATCAACATCATAACGAGACATGATCAATGGCGTAAAGGAAAAGCGTGCTTCCATGGTGTCGATCAACGGAGTCCGTTTTCTAAACACCCGTGGGCGTCTTATTTTTTGGCGTGAGTGCGTTTTTTAGGCTTCTTTTGCATGAAAAATAAAGAAAGATATATGTAACATGAAGAAGAAGAAGAAGAAGAAGAAGAAGAAGAAGAAGAAGAAGAAGAAGAAGAAGAAGAAGAAGAAGAAGAAGAAGAAGAAGAAGAAGAAGAAGAACGTGACAAGAAGAAGAAGAAGAACGTGACAGATGAACGTAAGATAAAATTGTGAGAGAGAAGATAGTTTTGTGAGAGAGAAGATAGTGGAAGAGAAAATCAAGGAGTAAAAAAATGATTTGTTTTAATAATCCCTAAAAAAAAGGCATATTTAATAATTTATTTAATGTAATTAAAACACAAAAAAAAGGATGTGACACAAATACCCTTATTAAATACTAGCCATTAGATTGAATTTCATTGAAATTTTGTCAATCCAATAAGTAGTAATAATTTAGTAACTATTACTAAGCAAATGGCTTAGTACTACAAGCCCTAACCCATTTTGAAGTATCCATGCTTCTTAAACCTTAACTGTTGGTATAGTGGTGAAAAAAGGGACAAGCTTGGTTGTTCGTGACTGTTGAGATTTGCAATGATATATCATTGACTTGGAAGCATGGTCATTGCTGTGAATCTGTGACTGTTATTTTGTTTTTTGCGGGAGAGGGGACATTTGAGTTTGCAGAAATTATTATTTTTTCTCTTGTAAATTACGATTTGATTATATTCTCCGCAGTTCCACCTTTGAAGTAGGTCATGTGAGTAAAGTAGTGTGCAAAGTATCGTCATCATTTGGATGAACTTTTATTGAGCATTGGCTTTTAGTTGTTATAAATACTGTATTAAGAAAAACTTAACACAGTATTTTTTTAGAAGTAGTCGATGCTTACCTAAAAGTCAACGAATTAACTAGCGTCGGCCAGGCCGACACTAAAGTCAACAACATGATAGTCAACTTAAAGTGTAGCGTTGGCTAGGCCCACGCTAATGTAAATTTTTTTTAAAAAAAAATTGCATCCTGAAACAAACACTTATAGAAACCAGAAGCCAGTATTTTAGCTAAAATCATGAAACAAAAGCCACAAGATATGCAATTTTCATGTTAATCACCAAATAACAAATGCAAATAAACAACCTTCACTGATTAATTAAAAATGAAAGCAGAATCCCTCTTATCCTCATAATATTACTGTAAACTAAAGGACTACATCAAATCCAGCAAGAACTATGCCATGTAAAAGCATCCAATGTAAACGTAATCAACAAACTTTGTAAATGGAAACTGAAATCCATGCCAACTAAATACTACAGGAAACAGAAAATATCATATCAATTGAAAACAATTGATACAAGCATAACAAGGACAGTAGCAAATCTATTACCGTATCCAGAAACAAAGGCTGGACATCATCTAAAAATATATTATTGGAGCTTCTGTATAGATCAAAATCCCATTTTTCTCCACTTTCATGGCGCCCACTAGTAATCCAATCAACAACGACCAAATTTGAGTCCAAAGAGAAGACTTGTTTTTGATAGTATCTTGCAGTGGAAAAACATGTTACTGGATCTGGAATTATGGCTAAAAGTACATTGCTTCCAACTCTAGCCTACTACACAGGATGAATTAACTGTTGTCAGTTTTCACTTGAAACCAATAAACCCATCAAAAGTCAAATTATTATGCCACAAACATAAATTATGATAATCATCAGGTATTGTAAAGCAAAATATAATCATCATGATATTATGAATACAAATTCGTTTGATGAATCCTCTTTTAAAGAACTCATTTAGTTTTAATCATGATACTATGAATACGATTTTGTTTTTAGACAATAAATACATGGAATGAGGAAGTTAAATTCAAACATAATTTTGATGAATAAAAATACCTCAAGTTTCCGTATTGCAGCTTCGGCCTTTGCTTTCTGCTGATTCTCCCATGCAATGATTTTGGCTTCCTTTCTCTGTAACCTATTCCAAAAAAAGAAGTTCATGAATAAACGTACAAGTAAAACAACCACACTTGTATCTTTTGATCTTTAAATGAATAATGGTGAGATTGAGATATCTTGCTAATGTTGATGATCTAACTCAGAACTGAAAACTGCGGCAGTCAATAATGAGATTCATTTGCAGTCTCCAAACTCAGTAAATTCTATATCTGGAGATTGTTCTACTGCAATACAACACCTAAACCAAGTAACAGAGTTTCTAAAAGTATGCTATTTAGCATTTATGTGACATACTTGCAAGTGTCCATGTTAATGATATTGTTAGTGGAATATAGTGTGCATACAACAACTCAAATGTTAAAACTATTGCTAATCGGTTGTGTATGAACCAGAAATGAAGCATGTATTCTCTTTGCAAACTAGGACAAGACTTTGGACAAAATAATAGAGAAGAAAGAAAGATAGCTGCATTGAAAACATAATTACTTGATGAACTTATTGTTGACCAAGAGACTTCAAACACAAGAGGGGGGTGAATTGTGAAATTAAAAATAGCACTTAAAAATTAAGACTTCAAAAATAAAGTGCTTAAGAAAGTTTGAATTGCAATAACAATGATAAAACAATAAGATTAACTTGTAAAGAAAATTAAAGAGATGAAGGGAAAGAAGATGACACAAAGAGATTTATACTGGTTCGGCCAAACCACAGGCCTACGTCCAGTCCCCGAGGAATGCTCCAAGGGATTTCAACTAATCACTAGCTTTTAAAACAGGTTCAGCTAGAAACCTTTACAACAAGAGAACTTACAATACTGGGATATCACCTCCCAATGTAAAACCTTTAAAACCTAGAGATATCACCTCTCTAGAAAACACCAAGAGATATCACCTCTCTTGAATACCTTGGGATCTCACCCAACCAAGAGATATCACCTCTCTTGATTATCTTGGGATCACACCCAAAAATAAGAAATATAAATGATTTGATAACACACTCAAATGTGTGGATAAAACAAGTTGAAGCTCGAATAATACAATATCAAACTATGTGAATTATAAAGCTCTCAAAAATAAAATAGCAAGTGTAAGAGTAGTGAGAGTGATGAGAAGAATAATAGATCTCAGATGCAAGAGTGAGTCGTGTGTTGAGAGTGAAGAGTGAGGCTGCTATTTATAGGCTTTAGGAAAAGATATTACGTTGAAATATTTATGGAAAATGAGATAATCGATTATTGCTTGAAAGAAGGAAATGTGAAAATCGATTATTGCTTTCTTTAAGATATGGATGAATCGATTTCTAGGCTTCTTTAAAAACAATAAAAATCGATTATAGGCTTGCCTAAATCATAAGAATCGATTATTGCCTCATAGGAAAAAGAAAGAAATCGATTATGAAGTTGAAATAAAAGAGAGAAGGAATCGATTATTAGCTTGAAGTTAGGATGTGTTAAAATCGATTTCTTGCTTGAATATATTAAGGAGGAAATCGATTTCTTCTAATTTTTGGAAGCAATGTGAATCAAATATAGTCTTTGTAAAATCGATTTATGCTTCTAAAAAACATTTTCACATGTTTTGTGCTTGTCCTATTTAATCTTGCATGCATGAGGTTTGTTTAAAAAATATTTTCATCCAAAACTATTTATGTGAAAAACATTGTCAGTGTGTGATTTATTTTATATTTAGAGAGCTTTATTTTCACTTACAAATTGTCCTAATACACACACAACAGTAGAATAACTCTTGGCTTGAGCTTGATTACATTTTTTCGCTTTTTGCAGTCTTGACCTTTTTGACCTTCTTTTGTCAATCATCAAAACCAGATTATTCCTGTCAAGGCATATATTCACATTCTCCCCCTTTTTGATGATGACAAACATCTTTAGGAGGGATTTGCTCAATGAAAGGGTTAGAATAGAAATATTTTGAAACCGTGTATATATCAGAGATAAGCGCAGATTATACTCCCCATTTCTATATGCAAACATTTAAAGAATACTCCCCCTGAAACATGCAAATCACATAACTCTCCCCCTTTTGGCATTATCAAAAAGCGGGAAAAATAAATAAATCGTGTCAAGGCATATATTCAAACGATAAGTGAAAATCAATTTGCATGAAATTTTCAAAAGCCTCATTTTGGAACTCACCACCGTGATCACTTCGGATAGATGCAATAGTTAAACCTTTTTCGTTTTGAATGATCTTATCAAGTTTTCGAAAAGCATCAAAAGTGTCGTTTTTATGAAAAAATAAACAAGGTCCATGTATAGCGAGAGTAATAACAAGTGCATAGTAATTTCAATCATAAGACAAGTATAAGAATCAAGCACGACCTTATTACCTTTGTCGCAAAGTTGACTAATACTTAGCAAGTTATGCTTCAAGCCTTCAACTAACAGTGCATTTTCAAAACAGGATTTAGTTTCTTACCAATAGTGTCGGCGCCACTAATTTTACCTTTTGTATTGTCACAATAAAACACAAGTCCGCTTCTTTTTGGAGCTAAATGAGAGAACTTCTCTTGATCTCATGTCATGTGCTATGAACAGCCGCTATCTAGATACTACTTTGAGCTTTTGGCTTTCAAGCACACCTACAACACAAAATCAATTTTTGGCTTTCGGTACCCAAATCATCTTGGTCCTTTTGGGTTAGTCTTGGGAATTGTGCCCTTTGGAATCCACTTCCATTTGTCATTCATATCAATATTATTTCTTGCATTACAAATAGAAGATGTATGACCTTTTCTACCACAATAATAACATTTTGTAAAAGGGCTACTAGAAGTTATGTTGGGACTAAAAAACTTTTTGAAAGTTTTTTCTTGATTCTTTGGTTGATAGCCCAAACCAGCTTTATCATAAGTTCCCCTTTGGTTTCCCAAAATGATATTTAGATTATCTCTTCCCCTGGTGAAATTTGCAAGAGTGTTGTGCAAATCATCAATTTTATTTTTCAAAACATTGCACTCTTCACACTTGGGAATATGCTCCTTTTGATTTTTATAAAGAGGAGACTTCACTTACAAAAATTTGTTTCTCTTTAAGAATCTCTATTTCCTTGTTTAAAGTTTCGATTTTAGATTGAAGAGTGGAAATAGTTTTCTTAGAAGTGGAAACAATTTTTCTAAGTTTAGTTGACTCGTTATTTAGTTCTTCACAAGTACTAAGCAACTCATCATAAGTCAAATCAAGTTCAGTTTCAAAGGAGTTTACCTCATCTTCCTCATGCTTTGCAATGAGACATAGTTTTGCTACCTCATTTTCGGATTCATCGGATGATTCCATATCATTTTCATCCCAAGCGATATACGCCCTTCTTCCTTTTGATTTCTTTCGAAGATCTCTATGTTTTTGACTTTGAGGACAGTCCGGCTTTATGTGCCCCTTCTTACCACATTTATAACATGTTGGATTGAAGGAAGTTCCTTCCTCATTTTTGCTTTGAGGATTTGGTTTACCTTTATACCTCATGAACTTTTTGAACATTCGAACCATTTTACTCATGTCTTCATCACTTTCATTGGAGCTATCATAATCTTCCGTGTCACTTTCTTTGATACATGCTTTTAGCGCAAGTCCTTTATTTTTCTTTTCACCTTCCTCACTTTCAATGAGTCGATTTAATTCGAGCTCATGTTCCTGCAATTTAGCAAACAAGGTGGTTAAGTCCATAGAAGATAAATTTTTAGATTCCGAGATAGCTGTCACTTTGGGTTGCCAGCTTCTATTTAGGCATAGTAGGACTTTATTGGTCAAATCCTCATTTTTGAAAGATTTTCCAAGGCCTCTGAGATGGTTAACTATATGGACGAAACGTTTGTTTAGTTCTTGGATGGTTTCACCCGGTTTCATCCTAAATAGCTCATACTCATGAGTTAATGTGTTCATTCTAGCCCTTTTGACCTCGGTAGTACCTTCATGGGTCACTTGAAGGGCGTCCCACGTTTCCTTGGCGGTTTTACAATGTGATACGCGATAGAACTCATCGATGCTTAATGCAGTTGTAATGATGTTCTTAGCTTTCAAATTGTATTGAACCTTTTCTTTTTCATCTTTGGTCCAACGAGATCTAGGTTTGTTCACCATTACATCATTAACAACATGAGTGGGAACAAACGGACCATTTATGACAGTATCCCAAATATCACAATCTACAGCCTCAATAAAAAATTTCATGGGTGAATTGTGAAATTAAAAATAGCACTTAAAAATTAAGACTTCAAAAATAAAGTGCTTAAGAAAGTTTGAATTGCAATAACAATGATAAAACAATAAGATTAACTTGTAAAGAAAATTAAAGAGATGAAAGGAAAGAAGATGACACAAAGAGATTTATACTGGTTCGGCCAAACCACAGGCCTACGTCCAGTCCCCGAGGAATGCTCCAAGGGATTTCAACTAATCACTAGCTTTTAAAACAGGTTCAACTAGAAACCTTTACAACAAGAGAACTTACAATACTGGGATATCACCTCCCTATGTAAAACCTTTAAAACCTAGAGATATCACCTCTCTAGAAAAACCAAGAGATATCCCCTCTCTTGAATACCTTGGGATCTCACCCAACCAAGAGATATCACCTCTCTTGATTATCTTGGGATCACACCCAAAAATAAGAAATATAAAAGATTTGATAGCACACTCAAATGTGTGGATAAAACAAGTTGAAGCTCGAATAATACAATATCAAACTATGTGAATTATAAAGCTCTCAAAATAAAATATATGCAAGTGAAAGAGTAATATGAGAGTGAAGAGAAGAGGGTGAAATGCGTATGAATTGGTGTTAAAAGAGTGGAGAATGAGACTCCTATTTATAGGCTTAGGAGAGATCAAGATTTGGAGCTGTAAAAGGAAATGAGATAATCGATTATGTGATGGATGCTTTGGAGATGATAATCGATTAGGAGCCTTCCTTAATTGGTATTAATCGATTATGAGCTATGTTAAAAATATGGCATAATCGATTATGTGCTTCCTTAGATCTTACTAATCGATTATGTGCCTCAATGAAAAAAGGAGGTAATCGATTATAGGTTTAAAAAAAGAGAGAAGTAATCGATTATAGGTTGTGTGTAATCGATTGAGTGCTTTGCTAAAATCATGGATAACTTCCTTATTCATCAATAATTTATTATATGCATGCTAAGATTGATTATATGTTTTCTAAAAAAAATTATTTTCATATCATATGTGCTTGTCCTATTTTTTGAAAAATATTTTCATGCAAAAATCATTTTTATGAAATCTTTTGTGAGTGTGTGATTTATTTTATATTTAGAGAGCTTTATTTTCACTTACAAAAAGTCCTAATACACACACAACAATAAAATAACTCTTGGCTTGAGCTTGATTACATTTTTCCGCTTTTTGCAGTCTTGACCTTTTTGACCTTCTTTTGTCAATCATCAAAACCAGATTATTCCTGTCAAGGCATATATTCACACTTATAAAAGATGAAGGTAGCTTACAAGTGGCTAAACACAAAATCAGAAGGAAAAGTAAACAAATCACCAATTTCCGTTTTCCCATTACCTCAAGAGGAGTCAAAGGATAGTCATCAACAAACTTATCATTTCTTTTAGTGTTTGTACGGTGAAAGAGTCCTCCTATATATCCATGATCGCGATCCAACCATAGCATTAACTACATGCAGGAAAATATGGATGCCAGTCAGATCAAGCAGCACTTATAAATCAGTGCTTATATCTTCTAAATCAGTGCCTTTAGAGTGTAGTTCAATGTCAAATGCATGCCAGTCAGATCAAGCAGCACTTAAAAACCTCAAAACAAGAGTAAACCATCCCCCTTTAGCGGCAGTGACAATCATTCATTTATATCTTTACTCAATCAAATGATTTCCAGAAAATGCAGGTAAAGAAAGACTCAACCTATTTGTCCATTAATAATATTGATGAAAATGAGATTGTATTGATGAAATGAGCACTTTTGAATCAAGTTAATTTACACTATCTAATCTCCAGAAATAAACATGCACCTCAAGTGCTAGTAACTAGAAGAAACATAATTGTCCATGAAACAAAGTATCAAACCAATGACTTAATACAAATAACAAAACCAGCAACTTATTCAATGAGTTATGATCAATACAATTTTCTTTATCCTTGCACATGAGTTTAACTTGATCACAGGAAAGTAATACACATTTGTCCCATTCATACCCACTCCAAACCCAAGCACTAAAAAAATGATACCTGAATAGGTTGTTCTGAAATCAACTGGATTTCCTTGCAGAGCAACAAATAAAAAATATGGAATTGTGCTTTGAAATTAAAAAAAATAAAGCTCAGTCAACTTACAGTTGACCCAATAACAGTTTGTAAATGGTCTCCATTTTTTCCTCCCCTGATATCAATGTGTGTAGGTAAGCCTTATTCAAATCGTAGACATCACCTAGTCCATATGAGTGCAATTCTAGATAGTCATGTGAGAAAATCAAGAAGCCATAGGGGTAATATATTGGGATTGTACAGGGAGAACTCGCACCTCATCAAGTGAAACAAAAACAGGTTTTGCCAATTACAGGAGAACAAGAAAAACCATTAAGCGAATGCCAACGAATAAGAAATCATTATCAAAACTTTTTTTTGTGAATAAAACCTTTCCTCATCTATATTATTTTATAAGAAAAGAAAAATCAGAACTTCTCTTTATGGGGCTTTGACTGGTCTTTCTAGCCGTGGATCCAACATCCCTTGCACGCCTCAATAACCTTTCCATTTGGCTAAAAATAAACAAATAGAAATAGAAATTCAGACAAAACACAAGCAAGATCCAGATCCACAAATATTTCTTTTGGGGTTAATTTAGACAATAGATATGAAAGATCCAACCCCAAAAAACTAGAAATCACAAACTAATAGTAGAATCAACCAAAAAACTTTAAACAAAATAAAATCAGTGAGAAAATGAGATGTATTACCTGATATGAAAATTAAACAGATCTGAATCTCTTCCTTTCTCTTTGATTTGAAGCCTTCCACTTCTCTAATTCATTCATCAAGAATAGAGAAAAATGAAAAAGACGAAAATGGTGAAAATGAAATAGATAATCTTATCTTTCATTACTTTGATTATGAGTAGATAATTTTCTAGGGTTAGGAAGAGTTGAATCTCTCCAAAACTATGATGTGAATCCGTTGTTATGATCAATTCGATTAGTTATCTGTTTAACAATTGCCTTTATCTCTGTTCTTATTGCTTTACAATGATATCTATTGTTGTATTGATTTAGGGTTTATGTTCACCATTGGGAGATGGGTATGTTGCCGGAAATTGGGGTTTAAGGTCATGAGTATGATGATCATAGGAATATGGAAATGTCTCTTGAATTCGTTAATTCGCTGTGGTTAATGCTTTTTCTATTGGTGTTTCACTTAAGGAATTAGGGTTCCCATTAGAGAAAATGGGTTTTGAGGCAAGGGATTGTCCTTAATCTTATAACTGAATTGAATCTGTTAATTGGGTAATTACATTGAAATTGATCGAAGGTATATTGCATGATAGCGTAGGGAGAGGATTCGATTCCTAATCGCTTTTACTCTCGCACTTTATTCTCACATTTAATCTTCTTCGGTTACTATCTATCACTCCTTATTGTAAACATTTTAGTAATTAATTAATTAAATTGATAATTAATCGCAATCCCTGAGTTCGACACTCGGTCTTACCATTTTATTATTACTTGCAACGATTCGGTTCACTTGCCGAAATCCTAACACCTGGTGCATGGGTAATATAGTGGGTGGTCCAACAATGGATTTAGGATTGACTCCGATACCTTCTTATATGTTAGGTCTAACGCAACTCCATAAAACCAAATTTTAAGGTGATAAGTGTCCACACTTTAGGAGCTCTTTTTAGGCCTTATCTTTAGTTAATGTAGGACTTGGTTTTTCCCCGTAATGAGTATAAGAGTTTTGCATCTGTAGTGAGTATAAGAATTTTGCATGAGTCAACATAAGAACATACTTCTCGATCTTCAAGATATAATTTGAATTTTGAAAAGCTTGATTACACGAATTCCAGTGTAAGTATAATATATATGACCTATATCAATTATGTTTGAGCTGGTAAGGTATTCAGTAACAGTAAAGGACCATTGGGTCGTCAACTGTTGATATATGCATCAATTTCTATGAAACTTTATTTTCTTTTTTGTGCATTTTGCACAGATTTCATTCTTAAAAGTGAAGGAAAGATCAAATTTGTGAAATGAGAATGCTTTGCTAATGTATTTGTTGCTTTGTAGTGGTAGCGTCACTTTTAAAAAATCCAGCACTAGTTATAGACCCTTCTTTTATACATCATATTACCAATTGTCAGAGACAAGTACTTTATTTTCTAGATGCAAGTAAATAAATCAATTAGAAAAAGCTCCTATATTTATGTTTATTATGCTTAAGTTTAGCACAAGAGCTTTACTCATATGTTTTCTAATGATATTTTAGGACTTGAATGAATTTTTTTATTTGGATTACATGCCGTAACACCTTAAAAATATCTCAACATAGAGATTAAAAAGGCATTATAAATATAGCATAACTCAGAGTATAACCTGTTCAAATTATTGGACCAAATAAAACTAAAGCGGAATTAAACCACTTTCTTACAATACTTCGAAATAAGTACTTCAACCGTACATAATCGTGATACAATACACAACTACGGACCAACTACGAAACACAATTATATACACTTAAATAACTTTGAATAAACTTGAAGGATTTAAAAATCCTAAAATACATGAGAAAGCAAACTATACAATATCTCATGGTGATTTCAAAAGGAATCCTACATCAAAAGAAGTAACTCAAATCTTATACTTTTCCTCAGCCCGCTTTCCTTTGCCCTGTGAATCTGAAAAAATACCACCTAAACAAATAATGAGATTACAAATCTCAATGAGTTCTTCGTACCCCTCACTAGCCCTCTCTCGGTGTTTTCCTTGTCTGTGTATTATCCTTATCTTATAAACTGTTCTTGTCGCTGTTGCGCCCCGAAAAATCCGGTTTGGGACTTTTCGTTTGACAACGTGGAAAAAGTTTGGAGCCGCCACCAATATTTTAATTTTAAGACCAAAACATTGAAAAAAGGTCTTTTAAACAAGGCGGGTGGTCTTTTGAAAACGTAGAGATGTAGGTTCGGGGGTCGGTTAGGTACGGGGAAGGTATTAGCACCCCGCACCTCCTTTCTACCGAAAGGGAACCATTAACTTGATGTATGGTTTAGACAAAAGTTTGAGTTGAAAGCAATTTATTCTACTTCTTTTCTTTTCTTTTCTTTAAGGTTTGTTTTATTGAAAACAGGAGGGAAGAAGAATATTTTTGGTTATCTTTGAAAATCAGGACAAAACAAAGATTTTTTAAGAGTGTGCTTGACGGGACAGGGACCCCCGCTCCTACGTATCTCCCGGTGCGATGGAGAATTCAAAGCTACGTAGTTCTCGGCTTTTGGTTTTCAAAAAGGATTGAGCTTTCGCGAAGACCGAACAACAACGGTTAGAATGGTCTCGCTACTAACTCCTTTTGAAAACAACATCATCATTAACAACCTAATCGGCAACGGCGCGATTGGTGTTTAATGACAATTGGTTTATTTTTGAGAAATGAATAAGTTTTCGAAAATGGGATAGAGCTTTTGCGAAGACCGAACAACAACGGTTAGAATGGTCTCGCTTCTAACTCCTTTTGAAAACAATATCATCATTAACAACCTAATCGGCAACAGCGCGATTGGTGTTTAATGACGATTGATTTATTTTTGTTTTGAAAGTAAAAAGTTTCTTTTTGTTTTGAAATGATTTTAGGAAATGGGTTTTAGAAAAGGAGTAGAACATTTCAAGTCAATTCTAAATCCATAACCAAATGCAAATGAATGAATAATACTCAAGCAAACATGAACATATCATTCATTAACCAAGATTAAACATGCCCATACAATCAAAGGATTCAATTATTAAAGATGCAAAACAAAGTCCTCAAAGTAATTGTGTGTGTGCAAGAAGGATTGTATTTACCCTAATGGCTCTATGCTACAACATGCATGTAAACTTATGTCTCCATTAGGAGGTCATACAAGTGGAGAGGAGGGCACACAATCAAGTCAAGACATTTACATGGCATCAAGAACAAGTGAATACAATTGATTGTAAACATAGAGTATTCTAAGTTAAATGATTGAATATGTAAGCAAGGATGCATGATTAGGTAAGCATGTAAGTGCATGAGTGTACAAGGAATGGATGCATAGCACTTTATTTATGAATGGATGGCATACAAGGATACATAAGAGGATGCAAGATATATAAGCATATGAGGATGCATGAGAGTGTCACATAAACTAAGTATGAATGAAGATGCATGAATGTGAAAATGTTTTGGGTATTTTTGCAAGTTGATAAGTTGTAAAACTTTAAGTAAGAAGTTAGTGAAAAGTAAAGTAAAAATGCATGAAGTAAATGGTAATTATTTAATGAGATGGTAAAGTAAAAATGCATGAGGTAAATGGGAAGTGGTAAAATCTTTTTATGTTTTAGTAAAAAATTAATGAAGTGGTAAAAACCAAAGTAGTAAAATATTTTTATGTTTTGGTAAAAAGTTAATGAATGGTAAAGTAAGATGGTAAAAAGTAAATAAACACTAAAACCAAGTTGAATAATATAGAGCAATCCTCTCACTTTGAGAAAAGTGCACTAGGCACTAGTGAGAATCAACTTGCCTATCATCAACAATTTACAATAAGCAAACTAAGACACAAGAATAAGTGGACACACAAACTAAATTGAGTCATTTCTAGCAATCTTCACCACTTAGGTCAAGGTGCACTAGGCACTAGTGGGAATCATATTGCTAGATCATCAACCAATAACAAAAAATAACATCTAACACTAAAATAAAATATTAACAACAAGATTAAACATCATCAAGCAAAGAACAACAACAAAATCAATTTGAAAATGTTTTTAAACATAAGCATGCGAACCCAAAGGGAACATAGATCCACACTTTTATTAAAAAAAAAACACAAAAGTTAACATAAAGCAACATAGATCCATTTTTGCAAAGGATTCACATGATTAAGCAAAGGATGGCATAAAACTCACATGAACCCTAAGTTTTCTACAAGCATGCGAAATGAACAATGCCATAAAACAACTCTTATTTCATGAAATTTAGTGCAAAATGTTTAGAGATGCAAGGGAAATCATTCAAGCACAAGAACAAATCCTTCAAGGCCAAGGACCCATCTCAAACACCCAAGGCTCCCTAAGTCCTTGTCAAAATGTTTGAAATGGATCCTCAAAGCAACAACAACAAGCAATCAAGAAGGAGTTGGGAGTAGAAGAGAGATTATGCAAGAAGAACTAAATATGAGATGCAAAGTTTCAAAGCTTACCTCAAAATCACAAAGAAATGAAGAAGGAGATGATATGAACACAAAGATTGCTAGCTCTTAGCAATTTGATGATGCAACCTTGAAGAGAGTGGAAGGAATGATGATGATCTAACAAGAAATGGAAGATTTGATGGTGAAAAATTGAAGAAAATATATGGAAGAGAGGGGAAGAGGCTACGGTTTTGGGGTGAGGAAGGAGAGGGAGAGGAGGTGTTTTTGGTGTGCTAGGGTTTTAGTGTAGGAGAATGAGAGGCCAAAAGGATCCTTAGGTGTGGGAATGAGGGAGTATTTATAGGGTTTTTTAGGTTTAGGGGTATTTTAGTCTTTATGATTTTGATGTGCTCTAGGATTGAGTCTTAAAATTAAATGGAGGGTTAGGATTGATCCTCACATGGATTGAGGGTAGGAAGAAAACACAAAATGGAGAGTGAAAGAGAGGGAGAGGGGCGAAAGTTAAAGGAAAAAAAAGAAAAGAAAAATTAAATTTTCTTATTTTAGAAGAGATATTTTATGTGAGGTAGGGTTAAGGGCATTTTAGGGAAGAATTGTGACCAAAGTGGAAAATTTGGGTTTTCTTATGAAGGGGTTAGTGTAAGTGAGTGAGGTATTTTACCAAAGAGGGTATAATGATTACAAAATGGAAGAGTGTGGAAGAAATTGGAGAGAGGAGAGAGAGAGAGAAGGAGTATGCGAATATGAGGAGAGGAGAGAAGGAAAAAACTTGTTTTTTTTTGTGTTTTGTCTTATTTGAAGACACTTCCTCATTTTGCTTTTTGAATTTGAAATTTTTGGGCATGGAAATAATGGGAATGCAACTATTGAAAATGTGTTACATGTTTTTGGGCATCATAAAATATTCCCTCTAGTCACCCATGACAATAAAAATTGTCACTTAAGAATTGAGGAATATTTAATGGTCCTTTCTTATTTTTCTATGCACTAAAAATGGAAAAATACATTTTTAATTATTTTTGACTAGGGTTTTCTTTCTAAAAAATTGTACAAAAATTATCCTTGATAGAATAAAAATGTACTTTTTGTGGATGTGCATTTTTGGCGAGAAAATCATCTTTTTGCGAAAAATGACCAAAATGTCCTTTTTGACCCTAAAACCCTAATTTGCCTAAAAAGTGCATTCCAACCCTAAAAATGACTTTAAAGACCTTGGAATGACTTCTAGGACCCAAAATGCAATGCATGATGCTCTTCATTCTTCAATTTATTTATTTTTTGTGGAAAATTAGGGTTTTGACCTAAGCCGGACAAAATTAGGGTATGACAGCTGCCCTCTTTATCTGAACTTTAACGAGGAATATGAATTGGCCGAAACATATTCCAAGGCAAAATGAAGATAAAGAATTCAGAAATTATACCGATTTTGTCTACTTAGGGAAACCCGAATTTTCCTCTTTTTTCTTTTTCTATTTTTATTTGGTGTTAGCCCGGTGAATGCAATGGATGAATCGTCAACTCTCAGTAACCAGGAAACTAAATGGTGCCAACCCTCAATAAGCTAGCGGAAAGCAATAAAGAAAGCAATAAAAAGGGAAGCAAAAAGGGTGCCGGCCCTCGTTAAGCCGGCGACGGCGGCTGCCTAAAGCCTTTTAACGAATCGCGAATGATCCGAGCTTGCACTTGGGCCTGGGAGCACGTGGGCTCCAAAGGGGTGGTCTTGCGAGCGACCAGGGGAGGGTACTATATCAAGTCTGGATCTCGATATCTCCCTAGGACTGCGCCATGTTTTAGGCTAACAGAGCTATCCTTTTCGACTGGACCTATTGAGGTCAGGGAGACTTACCTGCAGCTCGAATACAAGGTGAAGTCAATCTTGCTGGGGACACGTGGGTCCAGAGGGGATTCCAAAATCCAGTTGGTTTCCTTTAGTCGGTCAATGCTTCCACACCGATCAGGATGCCTGCTTCAGGTTAGCGGACTTTTCTTCAGCTTTCTCTTGATTGATGATCAATACCATTGCACTGATCCAGGATGTCTGCTCAGGCTAGCGGGCCTTTCTTCAGCTTGCTCTGATTGATGATCAGTGCCATTGCACTGATCCAGATGTCTGCTCAGGTTAGCGGACCTTTCTTCAGCTTGCTCTGATTGATGATTAGTGCCATTGCACTGATCCAGGATGTCTGCTCAGGTTAGCGGACCTTTCTTCAGCTTGCTCTGATTGATGATCAATGCCATTGCACTGATCCAGGACACCTGCACACGTTAGCAGATGCAAGACATGGTGCATGGAATATGAATGCATGCTATGCAAAGTCCGTTATGCGAATGCATGTCATGTGAGTGCATGCGATGTGATGATTTAGTGGAAAGATGAATGCAATGGGATGCTATTCTTGATTCTTCGTTTCTTTTGTCAGCTTTCTTTTTTCTGACTGTTTGTTTTTTCTTGGCTTTCATTCTTTGATCACCTTTCTTTTTTCTGATCGTTTGTTTTTCTTTTGCTCTTTTGCTCTTTTGGCTTATTTTTGCTGGTTCAGCCAACCCGCGACACTCATGGCACGAGACTGAGGAACCCACTGAAATTGCGGGGCTCATGGGCCGAGTGCATGTTGGCTTTGACTTCGCCGTTTGAAGCAATCGTGAGTGCAATCGCTTTCTCTTGGATGATTAACTGGTTTTGGGGAATTGCTTTTTTCCGCGACCTTTAGGGACTTTGCAATAATTGTAATGCTCCATGATTTATGCACATGTTTTACAGGTCATCATCACCATCATTATAAAACGTTTATTTTGAGCAAAAAAAAAGCAGAAATATAAAAGAGTGAACAGATATGAGAAAGTTGAACTTTATTAATGTGGAAATCGGTCGCACAAGAAGTTACGCCGATTATTTATTACACTTGAAAGTTTAAACTATAAAAAGACACGAAAAAAAGAGAGAAGTTAAATTCTGACTGTCCGTCTCTGTGGAACAGTGCTAAACATTTATGTCCTTGACCTTGATCACTCCCTCATCCAAGTTTCAGAGGAGTTGTATGCCTTTCTTTACTTTTCATGCCCAAGTTTTCTGACCCTAATTTTTGCCTGGATCGCCCTTTGCGGGTTTTCAATCCACCGGGTCGCTCTGATTTTGCCTAGGCCGCCCTTGTCGGGTTTTCAACCTAGCGAGCTAACTCTTACTTGGCTTGTCTTTCTCTTTTTTCGTCTATTTCTTTCAGGCATAATACTTCTTCGTACTTGATCGGAATTGACTGGGTTCCTTAAATCCTCTCCGTCCATGTTCGTGAGTATCAGTGCTCCTCCAGAAAAGGCTTTCTTGACCACATACGGGCCGTCATAAGTGGGTGTCCATTTCCCTCGGGGATCAGTCTGGATGGGCAAGATCTTCTTAAGCACCAAATCTCCCTGCTTGAATTCACGGTGCCGGACTTTCTTGTCAAAAGCTGTTCTCATTCTCTGTTGGTACAGCTGCCCATGACACAAAGCTGCAATTCTTTTTTCCTCAATGAGGTTTAGCTGATCCAGACGAGCCTGCACCCACTCTGCTTCTTCCAGTTTAGCTTCCATGAGTACCCGTAGGGATGGTATCTCAACCTCGATTGGGAGGACCGCCTCTGACCCGTATACCAGAGAGAAAGGAGTTTCCCCAGTTGAGGTACGCACTGAAGTACGATAGCCATGCAAAGCAAAGGGAAGCATTTCATGCCAATCCTTGTATGTGACCACCATTTTTTGCACAATCTTTTTGATGTTCTTGTTAGCTGCCTCCACTGCTCCATTCATCTTGGGCCGATAGGGGGAAGAATTATGTTGCTGAATTTTGAACTCTGCGCACAGGTCCTTCATCATTTTACTATTCAGATTGCTGCCGTTATCAGTGATGATCTTGTTAGGAATACCATAACGGCAAATCAGATCCTTCTTCACAAATTTGGCAACCACTGAAACTGGTTACACTGGAGTATGAGGCAGCTTCAACCCACTTCGTGAAATAGTCAATGGCGACCAAGATGAAGCGATGCCCATTTGATGTTTTGGGTTCAATGGGACCGATGACATCCATTCCCCACATTGAAAACGGCCAGGATGCAGTCAGAACATTCAATTTGGCAGGCGGCACATGAATGTGGTCAGCGTAGATTTGGCACTTGTGGCACTTTCGGACAAAGCTGTAGCAGTCACCTTCCATCTGCAACCAGTAATAGCCCGCCCTTAAAATCTGTCTAGCCATAGTATGCGCACTGGAATGAGTTCCGAATGAGCCCTCGTGTACATCTTTCATGATTCTTTCAGCTTCTTCTTTAGCAACACACCTTAAGAGGACCATGTCATAATTCTTTTGTAGAGAACCTCACCGCTGAGGAAGAAATTCCTTGACAGTCGCCGAAGAGTTCTCTTGTCATTTTCAGATGCCCAGGAGGGTATTCTCTGCTGATGATGTACTGTTTGATATCATGATACCAAGGCTTGTCATCCGGCTCTTCATCTATGGCTGTGCAGTAGTGATGCGCAGGTAGACTCCGGTGCTGGATTGTGACATGAGTCAAGCTTTTATCACAATTGATATTGAACATGGATGATAAAGTTGCCAATGCATCAGCCAGCTGGTTTTCGCTTCGAGGGATGTGTTTGAAAGTGATTTCGTCAAAAGACTCCATCAACTCTTGCACATAAACACAATAAGGAATCAGTTTGGGATCTCTGGTCTCCCAATCGCCTCTTACTTGATGAATAACCAGGGCTGAATCTCCATACACATCTAGCCTTTTAACTTTCCATTCTAGGG